>JACEGR010002729.1:0-111602 GCA_014170235.1 Listronotus bonariensis | reverse complement strand
ACATATTCCAAATTTAAAGACTATATGAGTGATAGTTATGAATTTTTAAGTAGGTTAGTGTCAGTTATTAAAAGAGTTCCATATGTATAATATGTAATCTAACTTTTAATCACTAAAATAATTATTTGTGGTGTAGATTGACCCACGATATATAAGTGCAATCTGGATACATTATTTTTCTACACATATTTCAACTTTAAAGACTATATGCGCCCTAAAGCGATATTTATAATTTTTGAATAGGTTAGTGTCAGTTTTTAAAAGAGTTCAATATGTATAATATGTAATCTAACTTTTAATCAGTAAAATAATAATTTGTAGTTTAGGTGGACCCACGATATATAAGTGCCATCTAGATACATTTTTTTCTACACATATTCCAAATTTAAAGACTATATAACCCCTAAAGCGTTAGTTATGAATTTTTAAGTAGTTTAGTGTCAGTTTTTAAAAGAGTTCCATATGTATAATATGTAATCCAACTTTTAACCAGTAAAATAATAATTTGTGGTTTAGATGGACCCACGATATATAAATGCCTTCTGGATACCTTCTTTTTCTATACATATTTCAAATTTAAAGCCTATATCAGCCTTTAAGCGTTAGTTATGAATTTTTAAGTAGTTTAGTATCAGTTTTTAAAAGAGTTCCACATGTATAATATGTAATCTAACTTTTAACCAGTAAAATAATAATTTGTGGTTTAGATGGACCCACGATATATAAATGCCTTCTGGATACCTTCTTTTTCTATACATATTTCAAATTTAAAGCCTATATCAGCCTTTAAGCGTTAGTTATGAATTTTTAAGTAGTTTAGTATCAGTTTTTAAAAGAGTTTCACATGTATAATATGTAATCTAACTTTTAACCAGTAAAATAATAATTTGTGGTTTAGATGGACCCACGATATATAAATGCCTTCTAGATACATTTTTTTTTCTATACATATTTCAAATTTAAAGCCTATATCAGCCTTTAAGCGTTAGTTATGAATTTTTAAGTAGTTTAGTATCAGTTTTTAAAAGAGTTCCACATGTATAATATGTAATCTTACTTTTAATCAGTAAAATAATTATTTGTGGTTTAGATTTACCCACGATATATAAATGCCTTCTAGATACCTTCTTTTTCTATACATATTTCAAATTTAAAGCCTATATCAGCCTTTAAGCGTTAGTTATGAATTTTTAAGTAGTTTAGTATCAGTTTTTAAAAAGAGTTCCACATGTATAATATGTAATCTAACTTTTAACCAGTAAAATAATAATTTGTGGTTTAGATGGACCCACGATATATAAATGCCTTCTGGATACCTTCTTTTTCTATACATATTTCAAATTTAAAGCCTATATCAGCCTTTAAGCGTTAGTTATGAATTTTTAAGTAGTTTAGTATCAGTTTTTAAAAGAGTTTCACATGTATAATATGTAATCTAACTTTTAACCAGTAAAATAATAATTTGTGGTTTAGATGGACCCACGATATATAAGTGCCATCTAAATACATTATTTTTCTACACATATTTCAAATTTAAAGACTATATCAGCCTTAAAGAGTTAGTTATGAATTTTTAAGTAGTTTAGTGTCAGGTTTTAAAAGAGTTCCATATGTATAATATGTAATGTAACTTTTAACCAGTAAAATAATAATTTTTGGTTTAGATGGACCGACGATATATAAGTGCCATCTAAATACATTATTTTTCTACACATATTTCAAATTTAAAGACTATATGCGCCCTAAAGCAATAGTTATAATTTTTGGATAGGTTAGTGTCAGTTTTTAAAAGAGTTCCATATGTATAATATATAATCTAACTTTTAATCAGTAAAATAATAATTTGTAGTTTAGATGGACCCACGATATATAAGTGCCATCTAGATACATTATTTTTCTACATATATTTCAAATTTAAGGACTATATGCGCCCTAAAGCAATAGTTATAATTTTTTGAATAGGTTAGTGTCAGTTTTTAAAAGAGTTCCATCTGTATAATATGTAATCTAACTTTTAATCAGTAAAATAATAATTTGTGGTTTAGATGGACCCACGATATATAAGTGCCATCTAGATACATTATTTTTCTACATATATTTCAAATTTAAGGACTATATGCGCCCTAATAATAATAATAAATTTATTTATCTCAAGCTATTACAAAAAAATAAATTAAATATATATATAATAAAACAAAAACAGTATTTTTACATCAAACATTACATTTGCTTTAACAATCAAAATAACAAGTCTAACAAGAAACAAATAATAATAAATGCACCTAGATGTGAACATCTGTATGTGCACAATTCTTATACCCATTAGTACTGTCCAAAATATATCCTTAAACAGATGTAACATTCCAAAATCTAACAATAAACAAAAAGATAATTAAATAAAAAAAGTAATATCAATAAAGAAAAAGCATAAAACAACTATTGATATGAACCTAATTAAACAACCTTTCAAAATGAAGAACATTTTCAAAGATATGTCCCTTGCAGGCCATTCTAAATCGATATTTATTCTTCATTTCCTAAATTTTGGGTGGTAACATATTGTAAATTTTGGGGCCTATATAGCTTATATACCTCAAGTTCAGATTATTGTGACTAATAGGAAGTTGCAGTTCTCCGTTTTCATTAGCCCGAGTGGCATAGTTATGGGTCTATGACAACCTGCAACCTCCTACGAGTGTGCACAAAAGAACAGGCCGTTACAGCATATATTGATCTGATGTTATTTAATTCCATGGAAAAAGCATTCTGGTAGGATATAATTTATTTTTTCGTAATATAATCTTTAAGATGTATTTCTGTATAATGTTAAGCTTATGTAAGTTGCTATTATAAAGACCGCCCCACACAACTATGCCATATCTAATAATCGATTCAACAAATTCACCAGCCCTAAAGCAATAGTTATAATTTTTTGAATAGGTTAGTGTCAGTTTTTAAAAGAGTTCCATATGTATAATATGTAATCTAACTTTTAATCAGTAAAATAATAATTTGTGGTTTAGATGGACCCATAATATATAAGTGCCATCTAGATACATTATTTTTCTACACATATTTCAAATTTAAAGACTATATGAGCCCTAAAGCGATAGTTATAAATTTATGAGTAGGTTAGTGTCACTTTTTAAAACATGTGCGGAGGTTATTAAAAACAGTGATTTTACTACCAGATATTGAATGGATTTTGAATATATACAATAATTTATTAAGTTTTTAGATATTTGTCCGTTAATTATTTAAAATGTTATTACAGTTTTTGCTTGAAATACAAATAAGAGATAACTTTTGACATTAGAGGTTCATTTCACATTACATAGACTAAAAAATACTATAGAATGTTACTTTCTTGACTCATATTTTACTGCCGCAAGTAGTGTCCCGAAGAACAGTGTTAGAAGGCCCAAGAAACACTTTAATACCGGTGCAAATCCTGCTGCATATTGCATAACTGCAGGAGTGTTATTTAACCTGTTCAGTGCGCATCGTGTGAACTTGTGTGAATTTTTGACAGGAATATCAAATGCAGTAAATCGCAGGATTTGAAAAAGTGTATTAATTATCGCGTTACGAAAAAATCCGAGACCTGATTGGTTACATCCTAAACATATTTTACAATCTAAAAAAATTAACCAAGTAGCGATGTCGCGGCATAAAATTTTATCAAACTTCGAACACTTAGCAGGAACGATAATGAGACGTAACTTTACGTCGAACTGTCAAATCCAGTCGGTGGGTAAATTTCGCGATTTTCTTTTGTTTTCGCGGACGAAACAAAACGGGATTTTAAAAAGAAAACTGTCTTCTTATCAGCCATGTCTGTCTATGGAAAATCTAAATCCGAACGTTAAAGTTTTGGAGTATGCTGTGGAGGGGCCCGTTGTTATTTCGGCTAGTGAAATTCAAAAAGAGCTAGAAAAGGTAGGGGGCACTTTGTTTGTTTATGTTTTGGTGTAGTAACATGTAATCTTTCTTACAAGGAAAGGGTACTAGGAAGAAGACATAGATAACCTACATTTAGATCCGCAGTGGCAAGAAGAATTTTTCGGATTTTTACGACCTCGCGCAGTAAACAACTGAATGGGTGGACGAACATGCGCACTTAAAAGCCGTGGCAAAATACGAACACCGGCACCCCGTACCCTTCGTCCGCGGTCTGACCGTGACGCTCATTAGCTACCGTACTTCGAACAGAAAATCAGGACGCCGTCGACAATTCTTTTCTCTCTCTCTATTTTTTTCTTGGTTTTGGTCCCTTCAGGTCCAATCCACCACTCTCCCCTTCCGGACTATGCTTTCCAGGGCTTCGTCGGCGGAAAATCTGGATAATCGAGCTCGTAGCTCCCAGAAATTCCAAAAAGAAAACAAACAATTCAACAATCGATGCAATGCATAAATTGTCGGCTGTCAAACCAAGATCTGCTACTGGTGTTACGTATAACCTTCACTTTCACTACTGACAGTTCCCATGGCACGCCCATCTATTTCCCGCCATTTGAGAAATACCTCGTGTTCACCACCAAACAGGGTGGCTTTCCAGTGACGAACATTTTTGTGCTTCACACTCCAGGGCTTGAAGCTCTTGAACTGCTCTAAAAGTTAGTCACTGGAACGCATCCTTAGACAAGTAAAGATAGATACTTTAAGAAATTTTAAAATTTCGTTGTTTTTAACCTTTCTTGGCTTTATAATAATAACCTCTTTTTAATATCTAATTCCATTTTAAATAAATAATTTTTAAAAATCCATCCTTAACCAAAAAAACACGTTTGAAGCACAAAAACCAAAAGAGGGGTTGGTGCAGGAGGGGCAAGGGGAAAGAAAACGGAGTAGCTCAGGTGCATAACACTTTCCGTCACTGGAACGCCATAAAGTAGAACGAAATGCTCCTGAGCTACTCGGGAGCGCTCTATTTGCGTCACTGGAAAACCACTCAGGATACCATCAGCTTATAGGAATCTTCGCTCACAGCGCTTAGATCCAGAAGAAAGATGCCGTCAATTTAGCGTGAATCTTTCCTTGATCCCCGAAGGCAAAAAACGTTCGTACGACACCTCTAGTCGCCGCTCCGGGAAGACTTTGTAGTCCTCTACGCAAGTCCGCACTGTCCGGAGGTCAAACAAAGGTGGGTTGCCAGGTGTGTTTACCCTCAACTGGCTTGAGCATAAACCGGTTTTTACGCCCATGAAATGTAACTTTTCTTTCGCGCAGGTTATAACATTGGCAATCCATCGAGATCAGTGGAAGAGCTTACCCCAAATTTATGTTTTTTTATATGATCGAGTAGGTGTTTAGGTGATGACAAGAAAGATTAAATCAAGTAGGCTGTTTTACATTGTTTTTAAGTTAGGGTTTCTTTCTGAGTCCATTAGCTACAAGTACAGGGTGGTGCCATTTCGTTAACCTTGCAGGGTATAGCTGTGTATTGTCTTGTTTGTAATTGATGAAATTAATATTTCGGGTCTAGATGCATCGGCGTAACTACGGGGGCCTGGGGGCCGGGCCGCCCCTAGGTGTTGCTAGGCCCCCTCCCCCAGAAAAAATGTACCTATATGGTATATGTGCACAAATAACCTTTTAGTGGGGTTCAGGCCCCTCCCAGGGTATTGCCAGGCCCCTCCATGTTCAATGGCTATTTATGCCTACGTCTAGATGGAGTAACAATACAGGGCGATTTTTAAGTTGGTACTTTCTTTTTAATACTGTTAAAAATACAAAAAAATAAGAAAATTATTCAAATAAAAATATGTCCGTAAATGCTTTCTTTCTGTCACTCCATATATTTTCACAAGATTTGGTACACTTCTTTTGATTATTATATTACATTTTTGCTGTAAGCTTTTTTAAAAAAATTTACCAGTGGAGTTCGAACAAGATTTGTATTGAATATTTTTGAAGAAGAAAATAGTACGCCACTGCTTTTTCTTTAAATAAATTATATTTTTAAATTACTCATTTACTTTGGGGTTAATTTGAGCTCCTGCTATTTTTCCGTACGACAAACGGTTTCGTTTAAAAAAATAAAAGCCATTTTGATATCCATATAATGTCCCAGCAGTGTCTTATATATGTAATTTAAAACCTGTTAAAACAACAATCATTTGGTTTTACAATATGCGGTCCGTGACATAACTTTATAAACACTCAAGGTCATCATCTGATAATATTTATTTTTAACAGGTTTTTTAATTTAGTATTTTTTTTTTGGGTAGGTACAGAGTATTTCAATTGTCCTGTAAACTAACAAACTCTTAATCAAAAACACTTTCATAATACAAATGCAATGATATAAGAAATTGCAGTATAGATTCAGGGTCAAGAGGTAATTTTTTGGTATTACACCAGTTTAATTACATTTAAAAGCCCGGAACATTTTTTAGATAAACAAAATATGAAAAAAAACTTTTGTCTAACCTAGACCATGGATTTTTTCCTTCCTTGTTAATCAGATCACCTAATACATTTTAATAATATTTAAACAGCTGATTTTGTGTTATACAATATCTATTTTCAGCTTGTTGCTATTTGCTATACCTTGTATCGGTGATTTAATACAATATGTGAATCTATTTATAAATTTTATACGCTTGGAGCAAAATTTGCAAACATTTTGGCAAACTAATTCGATAATACAATAATATACTGCTTGAAAAAAATTATAATCAATGTTTTGGTATTAGGTGCATCGTGCCACCTCAAAATCTCTATAAGTCATAAGTAAGTAAATAAATCTTTATAAAATAATTGGAATTAGACTTAATATCAGGCAATGGAGAAATATTGCTCTTTAAAATAGGGCCACTAATAATACCTTTGTTCGCGGGTTCGATTCTGAACCGGTTCTGGGACTATTCGCATGCGCAGTGAAAAAAGCAGCGTTCGCGGTTAGTAAAATCCTGAATTTGTAGTAACAGTTCTGTGTTCGCGGGTTACAGTGGAATCAGTTCGTTACCGGTTCGTAACTAGATAGCAGTCCTGGGATTTTTGTTGGAACTAAAAGTTCAGTTCGTTTCATGCGCATTGTCGACATGGTCAGCTGTTCTCTGGTTTTGTTGTGCAGAAATAAACCGTTGTATTACAGTTTATTTGTTTCTGTCACTTTTTATGCGGGTTAATATACCTGTTAAATATTTTTTTATTTTTGTGATTCTGAGCGTATATAAACAAAGGATTTTTAATTGTATTCCGTATGAATGTATGTATGCAATAAAATAAATAAATATTTAATTAAAAAATATAGACAATATTAGAAGATTTTACCATTTCTTGTTGTTTGAATTTTATCTTTAGGTAAGTACACATACATATGTTAAAAACGAGAGGAGGCAGGGAATCCCTCGTCTTCCGCCAAGAGACCTCGAGTGGCTTTCGACAGTATAACAATTTACCTTTTTTATTTGAATTTATTTTTGTTGTGTAGTATCCAATTTAACCATGAAAATCCTAACCAAAAGGCTAGGTTAGAATACATTCTCAGCTGTATAGAAAATCGTTCGCGGTAAATAAAAATTCCGAACTAATAAATAACTAGACATGCGCTTTAAAACAATTCTAAACCAGTTCGGTTCTGGTTCAGAATCAGTTCATTACTAGATCCGCGAACAAAGCTAATACCGGCCTTATTTTGACATCTGAGCTTGCGCAGATGCATGGTGGGATAATTACTTTCTTAATAAGGATAGTGCCTGACTTTATTTATGTCGGTTTTAGGTCGTACCTTATTTTTGTCTTATTTTAACTTCGGAACTGTTCCTGTAAACCAAACGGCTGCCGAGCACAAAATCAAAAAGTTTTTAGAACTAAAAATACTTATAACCTTGCTTTTTCAAATGTATTTCTTTGGTTGTGTAAAAACAAAACCCTACAACACAAAAACAATAAAGAGAAACAACTAAAAAATGTTCCCCTTTTTTTAGGTTAATGGTAATGTCAACATGATTTGCAATATCTCTAAATTATGGGTACAAGCACTATTTAAATAAGGCCGGTATTAATAATACCCTAGCTTAATAAGGCAACTTGCAATAATTCTCTAATATAAAATTAATTGCATGATATTTTATAATTTTTTTTTATAAAGCAAAATCAGGGTTAAATTGATAATGAAATTTTTCCATTTGAAGTAATCTATTTAGTGCGATTATCACATTATTTTATCTTTTGCTTATAACAACCAGTCCTAAATAAATAATGTCTAAATACATAAGGACTACAATTTTATCACTTAGTTTATAATTATAAATAAAAATATTTATTTTAAAAGTAAACATATTACAATAAATACAAGCAATATAATCATATTTTTAGACTTTGAAATTTGTAATTAAATACCTAAAAATAATTGAAATTTGATTGATTAGGATTTAAATAATAACCAGGACTCATCAAAACTTGGCTTTTACTCATATAAACAATCCTAACTACTGTTTTAAAGATTACCTCGTCTTTAACTTTGAAGTGTCTAAAGTAAAAGGATGTATATTTAAGATACTTGCTTATTTGTAAGTCCATCTAAATTAAGAACATTTTATTGACATAAACTTATAGAATATTTTTTGAAAGTCTCCTAAAAACTGACCCTAACCAAAGAATACCAATCCATAGAACCTCACAAGTGAGATTTCAGCGTACCCTAAAATTTTTTAGTACCTACCGCGACCAACAGATGGCGAAAGTAGTACGATGTCGCTTTGCTAATACGATTACCATCAGAAATTGATAGCAGTCGCTGACGAGCAGTCGGCCCGATCAGTTAGAGTGAGGATATACGCAAAATTTAATAAAAATAAAATCCCCGACAAATGGACCCAGTATCCATAAGATTATTAAATTTATTTTTTCAGAATAGGATATATCGATGCGTTTTTACAAAACATCGTAAGCGACATTCGCCAATTTTACGGGAAACGATTTTTTCTTCCCATTGCGTTATTTTTAAAGAAAAACCGAGATCTGAATGTTTTTATTTTAGATTTCTTCTTAATTTGAATTACAAAACAAACATATTTAACATTTACTGTCAAAATTTTCAGAATCTCCTAAAAAAAGCTAAAAATTTTGAAATTCTAAACCTAAATAATAGTTAATTTTTAATTTTTTTATTTTGATTTAATTTATCTTGACAACGGTGGCAGACTTGCCACCAAAACGTCGATTTTTAGTTCTCTATTTACTTGCTTTATTTTTTTTTTTGTTTTTTTGGTACTATTAATTTATTTTTTAGCGTGTACCCAAATAACTACCAATAATTAAATGAACCGCCGAACCAATATAGAACATATCTTCATCTGAAATAAAGCCAATGAAAAAAAACATTTTCCGTAAAACTGACGAATGTCGCTTACGATGTTTTGTCAAAAACCCATCGATATATCCTATTCTGAAATCATAAATTTAATAATCTTATGGATACTACCATTTATCGGGGATTTTATTTTTATTAAATTTTGCGAATATCCTCACTCTAACTGATCGGGCCGACTGCTCGTCAGCGACTGCTATCAATTTCTGATGGTAATCGTATTAGCAAAGCGACATCGTACTACTTTCGCCATCTGTTGGTCGCGGTAGGTACTAAACATATTTGGGGGTACGCTGAAATCTCACTTGTGGGGTTCTATTTATTGGTATTCTTTGCCCTAACGTACTACGAAATCCCAACTATTGCCTAAGGGCTCATATATTCTTCACATTTAAAATATGTGTAGACAAAGGATATATCTAGAAGATACTTACGTTTTGTAAGTCAATCGAAACCACAAATAATTATTTTACGGATTAAAGTTTAGGTTTATCTGGGCCTGGGACCCTCCTAAAATATGACACTAAGGTACTTAAAAAATCCTAACTATTGCTTTAGATCTCATATAGTCTTCAAATTTGGAATATGTGTAGACAAAGGAACCACAAATAATGTATCAAGAAGATACTTACGTTTTGTGGGTCAAGCGGAACTACAAATAATTATTTTATAGATAAGAGTTTAAATAACATCTTTGACTCTCGTAAAAACTAACACTAACGTACCTACTAAGAAATAAATAAATATCGCTTTAGGGCTCGTATAGTCTTAAAATTTGAAATATGTGTAGACAAAGGATATACCGAGAAGATACCTACGTTTTGTGGGTCAAGCGGAACCACAAATAATTATTTTATAGATAAGAGTTTAAATAACATCTTGAACTCTCGTAAAAACTAACACTAACGTACGTACTAAAAAAAAAAATATCGCTTTACCGCTCGTATAGTTTTAAAATTTGAAATATGTGTAGGCAAAGAATTTATCGAGAAGATACCTACGTTTTGTTGGTCAAGCGGAACCACAAATAATTATTTTAAAGATTAGAGTTTAAACAACATCTTGGTCTCTCGTAAAAACTAACACTAACGTACCTACTAAAAAAAAATCGCTTTACCGCTCGTATAGTCTTAAAATTTGAAATACAGTGGTGGCAAACTAATTGGAAACGATACCTGAAATCTAATTTAATAATTTTTATACAGAAATGTATACAAGAAATTTTAAATTTTATTTCAATGATTCTTTCATTGTAATAGTATCATTGAAATAAAATTTAAAATTTCTCGTATACATTTCTGTATAAAAATTATTAAATTAGATTTTAGGTATCGTTTCAATTAGTTTGCCGCCACTGTATGTGTAGGCAAAGAATTTATCGAGAAGATACCTACGTTTTGTGGGTCAAGCGGAACCACAAATAATTATTTTATAGATTAGAGTTTAAATAACATCTTGGAGTCTCGTAACATAACTAACCAGAACTAACACTAACGTACGTACTAAAAAAAAATATCGCTTTTCCGCTCGTATAGTCTTAAAATTTGAAATATGTGTAGGCAAAGAATTTATCGAGAAGATACCTACGTTTTGTGGGTCAAGCGGAACCACAAATAATTATTTTAAAGATTAGAGTTTAAACAACATCTTGGACTCTCGTAAAAACTAACACTAACGTACCTACTAAAAAAATAAAAAATATCGCTTTACCGCTCGTATAGTCTTAAAATTTGAAATATGTGTAGGCAAAGAATTTATCGAGAAGATACCTACGTTTTGTGGGTCAAGCGGAACCACAAATAATTATTTTAAAGATTAGAGTTTAAACAACATCTTGGACTCTCGTAAAAACTAACACTAACGTACCTACTAAAAAAATAAAAAAATATCGCTTTACCGCTCGTATAGTCTTAAAATTTGAAATATGTGTAGGCAAAGAATTTATCGAGAAGATACCTACGTTTTGTGGGTCAAGCGGAACCACAAATAATTATTTTCAAGATTAGAGTTTAAACAACATCTTGGACTCTCGTAAAAACTAACACTAACGTACCTACTAAAAAATAAAAAAATATCGCTTTACCGCTCGTATAGTCTTAAAATTTGAAATATGTGTAGGCAAAGAATTTATCGAGAAGATACCTACGTTTTGTGGGTCAAGCGGAACCACAAATAATTATTTTAAAGATTAGGGTTTAAACAACATCTTGGACTCTCGTAAAAACTAACACTTACTTACGTACCTACTAAAAAAATAACTATCGCTTTATGGTTCGAATAGTCTTAAAATTTGAATTATGAGTAGACAAAGGATATATCGAGAAGATACCTACGTTTTGTGGGTCAAGCGGAACCACAAATAATTATTTTAAGGATTAGAGATTAGATAACATCTGGGACTCTTCTACAAAATGACACTAACATACTAAAAAAATGCCTTTCTATCGCTTAGAGCTCGTATTGTCGTTAAATTTGGAATATGTATAAACCACGTATAAACTAGAAGATAGCTTCGTTTTGTAAGTCAGTCGGAACCACAACTAATTATTTTACGGATTAGATTTTATATAACATCTGGGACTCCCTAAAACTGACACTAATGTACTCCTATCTACGCTTTAGAGCTCATATAGTCTTTAAATTTAAAATATGTGTAGATAGGGTTTTATCTGGAAGATACTTACGTTTTGTGGGTCGATCTAAACCATAAATAATACTCTTATTATTTGGAAGTTAGAGTATATCTGGATATGGAAATCCTTAAAAAACTGACAGTGGCAATATAGAAATCTCTAACTTTCACTATAGAGTTTATATCTTTTTCAAATTTTTTAAGATAATCGTATTAATTTTTCTTCTCTATTTTCTTACAGGGTGCGAAAAAACCGTTTACGGAAGTCATCAAGGCAAATATTGGCGATTGCCATGCGATGGGCCAGGTTCCTATTACTTTTATTAGAGAAGTTTTGGCTTTGGTTACATATCCACCACTTCTGGATGATCCAAGGTATTAAATAAAAACCACTAACTAACCCTCCATCACTTAGTATTAAAAATTTTAACTATCTGGCCCCAATTTTGGCATTCCGTACATAAACTGGTTTTCAGATTCCCCGAGGATGCTAAAGAGAGGGCTAGAACCATCTTGAAGGGATGTCGCGGGGTTCCGTTGGTTCCTACACCGACTCCCCTGGAATTGAGGTGATCCGAAGGCATGTAGCTCAGTACATCGAAAGGCGGGACGGCATACCAGCTGACTGGCAGAACATCATTATAAGTGCCGGTAAGTGCCACACTTATGCATCCCCATAAAGTTCAACTAGAGAGACGCCGAACTTTCCACTTTGTTTTTTTTATCGCCAATCATAATTAGGTAATCATATCAACTTTCTGCAAAATCCTGTATATTTTCTTATTTCCCTAGGTGCCAGTGACGCAATTAAAAACGTTTTAAAACTTCTCATATGCCACGAAAACGGGAAACAACCTGGCGTCATGATCCCCATTCCGCAATATCCTCTTTATTCAGCATCTTTGGCTGAATTCGGAATTAATCAAGTTGGGTATTATTTGGATGAATCGAGAAACTGGGGTTTGGACATAGCTGAACTGCAGGTAGGTGATATACGATGACAACCACTAAAACAAGTTTTAGATTGACTTTTTTCTATTTTTTATTGGATTCCTTCAATAAATCATAAAAAATATTTTAAAAATACGATACTAAACTGCAACAACATAAGCAAAATATGACCAACAAATGTCATAATGCCCCAAAAGGTTCAAAAAGTATCCGATAGGGGCGTTTAAATCTGAATTTCCATAATCAAAGAGTAAGAATAAAAAGAAGAGAAGATACTCGTTAAACTTCAAAGATAATCGGCGACATCACTGGTTGACCTTGCGCCATTTTTCTGCACGCGGCGTTGTTGCCAGCACTACTAAATTTTGTTATTTTTTATAGATTTTGACGTTGCTGCTTCTTTAATTTATGAAATCATAACTGACTATTTCTATTATGTAAGTTGGGATTTTAAAATAAAAAAGTTTACAGTTAAATAGTTACTTTAATAAGTTCTTTAATAAATTTGTTTTAACTTTGCATTTTATATTTTAAAAATACAATACTATACACGTTCTGTTAAATCAAAAGTGTCATAGGCAATTAAAGCAACAACAAAGCTGGACCCATGCGTCACGTTGTTTACAAGCCGGAATTATTTGTTTAATCTCTACCTATTAGTGTTGTACATGCGTTAGACCGTTTCCTTTCCATTGTCTGTGAATCTTTTTCCCTTCTTTAAAAATTTAAGTACTAACAGCCAAATTTTACTAAAAGGAATAATGAAGCTAAAAATTTGGCAACATATGTAGTTACATCTGCGGCTCGCGAGCAACGCTTATATTTGACACAAGCGGATAGCTGTAGCCCCGTGTGTATCGCTTTATAAGCTCTTAACATGACATAACCACAAATTTAGTGGAGTTTTTTTATGATTTTTACCGGTTGTGTTAATCCCACTTCTGTATGTCGTGTTCGATAGAATAATCTAGGATTAGACTATCGTGTCTGTATATTCTGGGAATATAGAATAATTTAAACTGGTGAATTGTTATTTCATAAAATATTATTTTTTTATTTTAGAGGTCGATAACAGAGGCAAGGAAAGTGTGTAACCCCAGAGCTATTGTGATCATTAATCCGGGTAATCCCACAGGTCAAGTATTGTCAAGGGAAAACATTGAGGAAATCATTAAATTCGCCTACAAAGAAAAATTGTTTATTCTTGCCGATGAAGTGTATCAAGACAACGTCTATGCTGCCGGTTCCAAGTTTTACTCAATGAAAAAGGTTTGTATATTAGACTAAGCTCAAAAAGTCAACTTTTTTAATATAGGGAAAATATTGTTCAAGGTCACAAAAAATATCGTGCAGGTTTGAGCCCTTAATAATAATTTTAAGAGGTCTCTCTATCTTCGCGACTAACAGTCTTTTTGACAACAATTTTAATCGCACATTGTTGATCTGATCTGATTCTTAAAGCTACAAGTAAAGTATTAATTTATTAAGGAACCATATGATTGATCTTAGATTTAAATTGAGACAATGTGCTGTTAAAAACATCCACTCGTGTAACAAAGGTGTTCAGCACACGAAGAGCTCTATCCATCAGTGAGTGCAATCCATAGTTTGTGGTATGAGGGCGGATATGGTATAAATTAAAATTCCGAAGATTACGAGAGGGGACATTAAGTTGAACAAGTGATAGAAGGTCGGGCAGTCAATGAGACCATTAGATAGCTTAAACACAAAACAGAGATCATAAACTTGATGTCTATGCTGTAAAGTGTGTAGACTTAGCTTTCTCAGTAAATCAGAGCGGTGGTAATTCTCCATCCTTACTCCAGAGTTGTATGCGGCAAACGGCAAAAATTTGTTCTGGACCCTCTCCAGCATATCAGAATGAACAGCATACTGTGGTGACCATACCACAGTAGAATATTCCAAAATTGGCCTCAACAAAGGAGCAGTACAAAAAGTCTAGCGGTGGCAAGTGAGAATTTAGAACAGCTTCTATGTACAAAACCAAGCATTCTCATACCCCTAAGACTAACCTTATAAATTTTGTTTCTTGAGTTTGATTTTTGTTACTACTACAAATACTAATAATTAAATAAATCAAAAACATATTTTCAAAGGAAATTGGATGCGCTACAAAAGAGGTATCTTAGCATTTTTAATAAATTCACCCCTTCAAAAGTTATTCGACGTTGAAGTTGAATTTAAAAGTAATTTCAACGTCGAATATCTTCTGAAGGAGTGAATTTATTGAAAATGTTAAGAGCCCTTTTTAGCGCATCCAATTTTCTTTTCAAATATGTAATGGATTTATTCAAATACTGATATTTGTAGTAGTAATAAAAATCCAAACTTAAGAAATAAAATTTAAAAATAATTCAATGTTAAAAGCATAATTACATGGAAACGGCTTATTTGAGGAAAATTTACTAAGTAAGTTTTTTTGTAGGGAATTTAATGTTCTGGTTAGTTCTGGTTAATGTAAGAGATTTGCATAAAAAGATTGGTTTCAAAAAACTGTTAGTTGCAAAGATAGATCTCTTAATATTAATATTAAGGGTTCAAACCTTCATGATATATTTTTGTAACATTGAATAGTGAAATAGTCGATTTTTTAGCTAAGTGGTAATAAACGTTTAGAATAAAGCTGTGCAAATTTATCGAAATTTTATCGTCGATATTGATCGATAATTTTTTACATTTATGTATATTACTAACTTGGGTTTTTGTAACAGGTCTTAATGGAAATGGGAGAACCTTACAGCAACATGGAACTTGCCAGTTTTATGTCATGTTCCAAAGGAGTACATGGGCGAGTGTGGACTTCGTGGAGGATATGCAGAGGTAACGTATTTTAATGTTTTTTATGTCTTAGGAGAATAATGCCTTAATGCATTTATTAAAGAAATAATTTAATTGTCTAGAAAGTTGCGGTAACTCTGATTTTGACGAAATTTTGTATACAGGGGTTTTTAGGGCGCTGATCACGAATCTAAAGATTTTTTTTCGAAAACGGTTCGTTCTCAAGATATACATCATCAAAGTTGAAATTCACACTAACCTTATTTTTACTATATTCCCCTTCTTTTTCCATGTAATTCTTGATTTAAAGCTAAAATGGCCCACAATATTTGATTTTTTGGTTTTAAACCTCGTTTTTCTATGTATTTTACACCTTTTATTAAATAAATTGCGAAGGTTCCCTTTAAAAACGCAGCAAGCCATGCATACACTGATCCTACGCATCCACCATAATCTGCTGCGTTTGAAAGTGAAGCTACGCAATTTAATGCAAAAAAGTATAAAATACGTAGAAAAATTGTGTTTTAAAAGGTGAAAATCAAATATTGTGTGCAACTTTAGTTTAAAATCAAGAATTGTGTGCAAAAAGAAGAGGAAATAATGTGAAAGTTGAGTTGGTTTGATTTTTAACTTCGATGATGGATATCTCGGAAACGAAACGTTCCGAATAAAAATCGAGCTCGAAACTCTAACCAGAACTAACCAGACTTTCCTAGCATATAAATAAGAAACACTTTAAACAATTAACAACAGCGATGAACTTCTGAACATGCATAAATTGTGGCTGTCGCGCATAACCGTCACTTTTATCACGCTTTTCCGTAAGGCATGCTCACCTCCTCGACCATACTAAGACACTATGTGTTCCAACACCAAAATGTAAAAACCTCAGGCTTTAGGAATCTTCACTCACAGCGCTTAGCCCCAGAAGAAAGAAGCCCCAATTTTGCGTGAATCTATTCTTGATCCCCAAGGGTACAGCAACGCCCGTACGACTCCTTCAGTCGCCTACCCGGGAAGTCTATGTAGACTTCTACGTAAACGAGAACCGCGCTACTCGAAGACTGCTGAAAGAGTGATACATCAAATAAACAGTTTTTTATTTTAAGGTTATCAACATGTGTCCCCAAGTGAAAGCCATGTATCTCAAGGCTATAAGCGCAATGTTGTGTCCAACTGTGCTTGGACAAGCTTGTTTGGACACGATAGTCCATCCGCCTCAAAAAGGAGAACCTAGTTATGAATCTTTTATGAAAGAGAGAAAATGCTGTTTTGGATTCTCTTAAGGTGAGTCATTTGTTGAAAATACAGAGTGATTATTAACGTATACGCATAAAATTGGGAAAAAAATCTAAAATATTTTTACTTAGGAGAAAATTAATTACATATTTCAAATTAAACAAAAAACAACATTAATTCTAAAGACATATATTGACTAATAATAGAAAACCTGGAAATTACCTAAATAAATCCACATACTACCACAAATAATAGTAGAGCACTAATAAACATGTCAAACATCATCATAACTTGTTTATTGGTTCAGTTTTTACAAGGAAAATTCAGCTGAATATTCTGTAACAACAAATAGTTTTTTTCATTATTAGCTATTATTTAAAGACAAAATTTACTTATATATGAATATTTTTTTATTATTAGTCATTGTCTTTCGTAAGCAAAAATGTTCTAAGTTTACGCGTATAGGTTAGATTAGATTAGATTAGAATAGGGCCGGGATATCCCATGAACTGAAGCCGCTCGGCTTATTGTGTGCCCTGTCTTTTTACGTCTGGGTGATGTCAGCCAGACGGGACCTACAGCTTAACGTGGGTTCCGAACCACGGTCCTATGAGCGACAACTTAAGACCTCGCCTCCACCCAGGGGGCACTACTGAACCTACCAACTGAGTGGGGTCCGCATGTCTACGGTTGCGCAGGACACGGCAAAGTGTGTTTCGGCGCCCTGGTCCTTTGGTGGCCTTCAGCGTCGATACATTTTGCACTTTGTCCGTCTGGTGTTGAGCTAACCACTAAATTCCCGACCAACTTATAAATTAGTATTTGGCCTCAGCAGGATTCGAACCCATCTCACGTCCGTTGTGCGCTCAACGACTTAACGCCTTACACGCTAAGCCATCACCGGACTGCGTATAGGTTAAGAATACTACAATATCAAAATTTTATTGGGCTGAAGACAGCCATGGTAAAATAGTGACAGTTATGGAAAGAAGTTAGAAATTTTTAACTTTTTATGGAATCCGTCAATTTTCTTGTTTACTTTCGTGCTTGTCAGGTATTTTCGTTAATATTGTTGGTTTATCACAAAGCCCTCTTAAAATTTATAATCTGAATAAGTTTTAAACACTAGATTAGATTAGATTAGATTAGGAGGTGGATTGCATATCCTCTAGCACTGCAACCTGCTCAGGTTTATTGTGTGTCCACAGGTTAGAGCACGCTATCCAAGCCGGTCTGTTTAATCAGACTCCACAAGCTTGAAACTGGCCCCTTGGTATATTTTGCCGCTTTAGGTTTTTCTTCACCCAGCCTTGCAAACCGCAGACGACAAAGGGCTTCGCAGTAGCACCATACGTGTTCTGCGGTTTCTTCCTCCTCCTGGCAGAACCTACATAGGTTTTCTTCTGCCAGGCCCATAGTTTCCAGGTGTTTATTCAGTCTGCAATGACCTGTCAGTTGACCCACTATTATTCTTACTGCCTTCCGGTTATAATTCAGAAGGTCTTTTGTAAATTCTGGCGAGTAAGCCTTGATGAACACTTTCGCCTGACGCTGTCCTGAGTGTTGTCATCCACCAGTCTTGTGATTCCCTCATAATCCATGATCTAATGGATGATCTTACCTGGCATGATGGAATACCACAGTAGGGCTCGGGACCTACCATTGTCCTGCCAGCCCCCTCCTTTGCCAATTTATCAGCTTCTTCATTGCCTTCGTGGCCTTCTGTGTCCTGGTACCCAGCCAATGGTTAGCTTGTTGGACGCACCCACCTCTTCCAGGGCAATTACGCAGTCCCGCACCAGCTTGGAGCTGATTTTGCATGAACTGAGTGCCTTGATGGCTGCCTGGCTGTCCGAATAGATTACTATGGTTTTATCCTCATAGCTCCTTCTGATGATTTCCCTGAGCACATTGTTCTATGGCTACAATTTCGGCCTGGAACACAGTAGGGTATTGTCCGAAGACCCAAGTTTATTTTCGTCCTTGGTTTGTCCCCAAACACTAACAATATTAACGAAAATACCTGACAAGCACAACAGTAAACAAGAAAATTCCAACTTTTTTCCAGAATTGTCACGGATTAGTCACTTTTTCAAGATGGCTGCCGGACATTCCAATGAAATTTCGATAGTGTAGTGACGCTGATTCCGGACCTCTTCTGCAATATTTTACGGTACATGAGGACTAATTGTTCTTGGGCCAGTAATAAAATTGACTTCATGATAAAAACACTTTTAAAACCTTTTAGGGAGTTGCTTGTGACGAGTCTACCACGGATATTCATACTGCCACATATGGAAGCGGCGCTTTAACCCAGCCTGTCAATGTCAAATGTTTAGAGTGTCGGACTAGGCAAATGGGTCACTTTTTTTGTCGGACAAGTTTGCCACACATGCAATTTTTAATCATTGTGCACGAAACCATAAGACCTAGGGACATGTAAAACATCGAGGTAAGCTTGTCCGACAAAAAAGTGATGCGTTTGTCTTGTCCGACAGCCGAAATATTTGACATTGACAGGCTGGGTTAAAGCGCCGCTTCCATATAAGGCGGTGTGTATATTTGTGGTAGATTTGTCAAAAAGAACCTTCCTAAATAGGTTTTAAGTGTTCTAATGCCCAAGTTTTAAAGGGTGTGTTATTTTAAACCAATCCGACTTGAAACAATGTTGCCAAATACTAGCAACCGTTCGTCACTTAATGTTGCTACGTCATTGGTTAGAAAAATAAAGAAAATGTTATTTATTTTTACAGTTAAGAGCAAAAATGGTGGCCGACACATTCAACAGCATGGAAGGCTTCAGCTGTAACACGGTCCAAGGGGCAATGTACGCCTTTCCGAAAATAACCCTACCACAGAAAGCCATAGAACAGGCTAAGAAGGAAGGAAAACAACCCGACGTGTTTTACGCTTTCGAATTGTTAGAAAACACGGGAATTTGCATAGTACCAGGCTCTGGGTTCGGCCAGCAACCTGGTACTTACCACTTTAGAACCACCATTTTGCCGCAACCCGACAAACTTAAAGCGATGTTGGAGAAATTCGCAGAATTTCACCTCGCAGTTTCTCAAAAGTATTCGTAAATGTTTTAGAAGTAGTAGGCGGGCGTAAAAATTAATTTTATGATGGCGTAACATGAGAAATGGTGATTTCGGCTCATTTTTTGTTACTTAGTTCGCCGTTTTTAAACGAGAAATGAACTTCAAATGAGTAGAAACCATCTCGTCTAGTTGGTCGCATTCAGTCGTGCTCTTCCGTACGGTATCAAAAATATACACTAGAATGAGCCAAAAAAATCGATTTTTTGGCCCAGTCTACTGTACAGAGGTGGGCCAAATTAAACTTGCACACTTTTTAACTAATAATAACTTTTATCTGTTGCGCCTATCTTTTTTATTTTTAAAAGGCTAATAGGTAGATGTGTTTTCTCTAGGTTTGCCAATTTTAGGTAAATAGATTTAGACAGGACTGAACTTACAGGACTTTTTCCAAAATACTGTATTTAACCTCGTTGCAAAAGAAATCTGATTTAGCTACAATTAAGCTAATATGTTTTTCTTGTAGACAAACTATGGGCAATAATTCAGTAAAAGCGAATCTGTCAACAATTTGAAGGATATAGGAATTATAGCTATTTTTGATAAATAATGCTCCCCTAAAGCATGCATTTCTCTCGATTTTAAAAAACAACCTTTTTTAGTGTGCTTTGAAAATCAAAAATGTGAGCTTACCATGGTTACTGAGTTGGATGCTGACCAAACTTAACAGTAAAATAATTAAAAATAAACGTATTAGCCTAATTGTAGATAAAATTTGTTTTTTGCAACGAAGTTTAATGCATCATTTTGGAAAAAGTCCCGTAAGTCCAGTCCTGTTTAAATCTATTTGACCAAAATTGGCAAACCTAGAGAAAACATATCTACCTATTAGCCTCTCAAAAATGAAAAAGATGGACCCAACAGATAAAAATTATTATAAGTTAAAAAGTGTGCAAGTTTAATTTGGTCCACACTGTATACCTTATCAAATAAAGTCATTTTATTGGTTTCTCTTGATAAGCAGTGGCGTACGGTTGAGAAGGAAAGGCGGTAAACATTTGGTTCTCTCCACTTTTTCTAGTCAAGATACGCCACTGCGAAGGAGCACGATTGAATGCTGCAGTATTACTTTCAAGTAAGGTTGTAATACCGTATCGATATCGTTGTTAAGTATCGATAACTAAGTATCAAATAATTATACATTACTAGTTATAAGTAAATGCCCATAAAGCCTAGTTCATTCGAAACGCGATTTGCGAATCTTGTTCTGATTGGTCAATTGGTAACGAAACATTCGAAAGTCGTTACAATTTGACCAATCAGAATAAGTTTCGCAAATCGCATTTCACAAGCTTATGAACTAAGCTTAACATAAACACATCAGGTTATTTTAAAATCTGTAACACTTTGTACATTCTAAGTATCAAATTTTCACGTAAGCTGGCTGATATTGCAAAATAACTGTAGCTAGCTAGCTTACTTTTTACAATATCAATAAAGTTTATCAGGTCTTGTTTACCACACTTGATCTTATTTAGTCAAACTGTATCGAGATTATTTATTTATAACATCTAGTCGTTTCAGAAGTAAGAAATAAAAACTCTCTAATTAAGCACTTGTTGAAATTAATTTTAAATAAATGACAATATATTTGGTAGTCAAAGTTTTATCACATTTTAAGCACCAATTTTTCTTGTTAGTTACATAATAATGGCGCTTTGAATGTTTTAAAACTTATTTTATGGCTGCTACTGTGTCTTGTTATGTGTTTTGTGCATGTAATGTATTAAAAACTGTATGAACGTTTATATTCAAAATGTTAAAATTTTAAATTGTTGTGTGTATGATGTTGAAAATATATTATTCAATGAATTTAACCTTGTTTTCTTTTACACTATCTCATTGTGTTATATAAAAGGTCGACTAAGTTGGTAAATTAAAACAAAAATCTTTATTCAAATTTATATAGACTTGTAGTGGGTTAGGCTTAGACTATTCACAGGAGACCAAATGACGTAGTGCATTTCGATTGCTGATGAAGGATAAAAGGTCAGTAAGTCAGTGGAAAATTGACGACTTTTGGACCTTCATATCTTTATATCCTTTGAACTTCATGAAATTTGGGTTTGTAGTTAGTCCTCATGGATTTAAACAAACACACATAATTTTATGTGTTTACGCTAGATTTTGAGTTATGGAGGGGTCAAAAGTGGCACCAAGTAGTTCTTGTAATATTACACTTGGCGCGTTTCCTTATGTTTTATTCTAAAAAAGAAAGTTTCTATAAACATATATCCGCACTTGCTTCGTTTCTGAGATACAGGGCGTTAAAGTTTAAAGAAAGAATCTGATTTTTTTTTAAATATTTTATTAACCCTTTATGCGATTTGGATGAAATTCGGTACACATACTAAATGTAATAAGGGGGCAAGGGGAAAGAAAAACGGAGTAGCTCAGCAGGCGGATCCTTAACCGCTGTCTCGAGACGTAACGTATCGAGTCGCTACCGAATGGTGATTCTTAACTTATTTGAAACTCGATTCCGAGTCGATATCTCGCGAGTTCCATAACTAGGCACTATCCTTATTAAATAAGTCTTTATCATATTAATTATTTACGTAAAAACAGATGACAAAATAAGACCGATAGGTTTCAGAAGGAATATTGAGAACTCGATACCGACCGAGTCGGCACCTATCGAGAAGTTAAGAATCCGGGTCCAGATGCATAACACTTTCCGTCACTGGAACTCCATAAAGTAGAACGAAATGCTCCTGAGCTACTCGGGAGCGCTCTATTTGCGTCACTGGAAAGCCACTCTGGATGTGCTCTGGACACTTTTAGATTGGCATCAAATCCAATTTAGTACTCAATGGTTTTCGCTATTAAAGAATATGCCTACTAGAGGCAGCTTTGCCTTGAGGAAGAAACTTTCTACTTTCTACCAATGGAATACGCTGAGATACGGTTCCGTTATTTGTTCTTCAATCCCTCCCTATTTTCGTGTCACAGCATTGCCAAATCTTAAAAACTTAAAAAATAAAATCGAAAACATTTTCTGTCAATTTTTTTTTAACAATAAAAAGGCGTGCCTCAGTTACCGCGTTTTTTAAATTTTAAATGTTTTTAGAACATTAGCACCCTATTTAATTAAAAACGACTCGAATAACTATTAATTAATGAAGAGTTTTTAAATTTTTATATTTAATTATTGTTGGGTGTTTTGTTCAAATTATAACAACAAAAAGTATTCATTTTATTATTAATTTTTTCGGAATTCTGAGGATCTATTCTAATTTAAAAAATGCTGCATTGTACCCATTGTTAAGCCAAAATGAAATAGGTCGATACTTCCAATATTTCCACATTCGTAGTCTTAGAATTAAGTAGTAGAAAATGGATAGCAGTGAGTTCCTTATATTAGAAAATGATTCAAATTTCTGTGGTAACTTCCAATACCCAGAACTAATTAAAATAGCTTGCCTTCCCTCGAATATAGAAACTGCAGCATTTAAAGAAATTATTATCTCCAATCAAATAATAAATTTGGAAACCATTTCCGGGTAAGTTATTACTTAAAACTTAAATTATTTTAAATAGAGTCTTTAATAATAAAGGTAAAATATTTTAAATCTATAATACACTTAATAAATAATGACATAAGCCATTAACAGTTTTTATGTTACAACCGCACTTAAAGTTTAATTTTTTAATAGTTGTTTTTTTTTTTTGATAGCTACTAAATTTTTAGCAAGTTTTCTAAAAGACTGGTGCAAGGCTTTTAAAAATGGTGATCTTTATTTAAGTTGCAAAATTTAACCATTTAGATGTAAATCATATCTTTGAAAATTGAGTAATAAATTTATTTTTCTCCTTTTAAAAGAAATTAGAATCACTACCTTGGGTTTAATAATTGATTTTTTAACCACCCTGTATTACCAGAGATATAGGGACTGTTTAACTCTCATGAGATACATTGTATGTATGTAGTACCCATATAACATTTTTTGCCGGCAAGGCATTGGCAAAAAGATATCAAAAAAGACATCAAAATGGGCAATTGGCCGTTATTGGGCCACGTGTTGCAGAAAATGTGATGACACCCATCATTAATAAGTTATGATAAAAAAATGCGTTTGGGATGATGGCATCCATCATTAATTAGTTATGCCGAAAAAATGCATTTAGGATGATGGCATCCATCATTAAAAAGATTTAAAATATGCCTTTTAGATGATGACATTACATCATTTTTTTCCTAATGACAATAAAATGCATTTTTACCATCCAGGGAACTAAAATGTGCATAAATAATGCAGATGCATAATGTGTGTTTATGTACAGGGTGTCCCATATAAAATTAAATACTATAATTTTAGAAAAACCCTAAGAGATACAAGAAAAAGTTAAATGCAGAAGTTGTTCAGTGAAATGTATTTTTTTAGTATTTTTATTGTATCTCTTATGGTTTTTCCAAAATTATAGTATTTAATTTATATGGGACACCCTATACATAAACACACATTATGCATGTGCATTATTTATGCACATTTTAGTTCCCTGAACGGTAAAAATGCATTTATTGTCATTAGGACGAAAATAATATAATGCCATCATCCTAAATGCATTTTTTCATCATAACTTATTAATGATGAATGCCATCACATTTTCTGCAACTCGTGGCACAATAACGGCCAATTACCCATTTGGATGTCTTTTTAATACCTTTTGCCAATGCCTTGCCGGCAAAAAATGTTATATGGTATATTCAATTTAAGACGAAAGAAGGCATATTTTCTGACTTTCGCAGTATTTTTTAAAAATTCAAGATAGCCAATCGATGAATTTTAGCTAGGAGAATTTGAAAATAGTAATAAAAAAACAATTTTATGAAAAACAAAAGACAAACTCCACAAATGTTGTTTTTTTTTAATGAAACAACCTATTTATCGTAACATTTTTGGATTCTATGGTCAATTCTAAGTGTTTTTAAAAAGGGTACTATACTATGTCTATCTTTAACTATTTTTCAGATATTGACACTCAAACAATCACATTTTCGGCTTATATTATTGAATGAAATTAGTAAATCACTGATACCTCAAATTCATTGAAATTTTTATTACCTACTAGTAGATTTTATTTTAGTTTTCAAAATCTTCTTTTGCTTTACTGGCATTTTCTTGAGACTTGTAATTAAGCATTACCATCTTTAGTTTTTATCCAAAGAATAATTCATTAGGAAAAACTAATATAAAATCTACTAATAGGTAAAAATTTCATTGACTTTGGACATTGTATGTGTGTTGTAATTACCTGCTTTCCCTTTTTTTATATTGATATGTTTAATTAAATAATATAAGCCGAAAATGAGACAGTTTAAGCGTCAATAACTGAAAAAGTTGAAAATAGTATTATGGTATCCTTATTAAAAACACTTAGAATTGACCAGAGAATCCGAAAATTTAGTAATAAATGGGCGTTTCTTTAAAAAACGCAATATTTAGAATGTAAGTTGTTTTTCATGCATTTGCTTTTTTATTAAGATTTTTAAATTCTTCGAGCTCAAAATACATCAATTGGTTACCATAAATTTCTTAAAAATACGGGGAAAGTCAGAAAATACGCCATTTTTCTCTTAAATGGAATGCCCTGTACAATAGTCCTATTAAATGTAATATTATATATCTTCCATTGTAGATCTGGTTTATCAGAACCACCACCACTAATTTGGCTAAAAATCCTGATGAAAAAAATATCCCAGAGCAGAATTTTATGCAAAAGAATGGAAAAGCTAATGGAGCCAGAAGAAAAGCGCATTATTATAAAAGAAAACATACTTCTAAGAAGTGCAAATGATGTAAAAGGTTTAACTTATCATGTTACTCCTTATTTAATATGAATAATTTAAAAATAAAGATTATTATATTTAAGCTGATCACAACTAAAATGTTGCCTATTGCATTATCAAATTGCTTAGCATGTGGTTTCCAAACTAATAATAACTACTTAAAAAACCGCATGAATTAATTTAAACATTGAGTATCATCAACTTCCCTATCATCAGCATCTCTTTTAGGAAACCATGGCAGAGATCCAATATAAACCAACAAGAAATGCAACAAAATGAAAGTGTTATATCAACAAACACCTCGAAATTTGATCCCACTATTCCCAGAAGCCAGCCAGCTGTTAAACAGTACAAATGTAACAATTGTTCCTTTCAAAGCAATTTAAACACAGATTTATTCCATCATCGAAGAAAAAACTTTGTGTTCCAAACAATGACATGAAAAACACACTTATTCCTGTACAAACCTCTGCAGATCCCCTAGATGTCAGGATGATCTTGTGCAGCCTGTGTAAATTGCTCTTTCTGTACCAAGCAGATCTAGACAAGCACTTGCTCTCAAGCCACAAAGACGTTGCAGCTAAAATCTATAAATGCACCCAATGTTCTTATGAAACCATGTTTGTAGAACACTTGATGACACATCAAAATACCCATCAACAGTTGCTCAAGTGTCATTGTAACTCGCAAACATATAAAACAGAGGATTTTCTTAAACATGTGACAGAGTATCATAAAAGTTTAATTCTAACTGAATTAGTTAAAGTTAAGGCTGACGTGAAGTCCCAGTTGAAAAAAAAGAATATTGCGTTGTTCCAGATGTTTATATACCACGAATAAGGGATATAAATATAGGCGACATATGAAAAAACACAAATTTCGGAAGTCTATAACAGATAGAGAAGATATAGAGATAACTCAAAAATGATTGTTTTAGGTGTAAGAATTGTAGTTTTACCACCCGGTATATTCATTACCTTTAGATGGCACTTGGAACGTCACAACAAAGAATCCACTGGTGAAGCTACATAACCAAGGGTCCCAGTGCAAAAATAAAACTGGGGCTCTATCAAAACTTTTTATCATTTTTTTAAATGATCATTTTTAACTTTTTAAACCATGGTATCTTTTTTTCTCTCAGAGTTCTTGCACAGCAATGGCTAAGCCAGGCCCCCTGCGAAACTGTGTACTACAAATCTATTGCTATGTGAAACCTCCCTTAATATAGAATCAAGCTAATTCACTCCGGCGACTCGGTCACATTTTAAATTGATTTTATGGATTTATACAGGGTGATCATTTTAGAGTCGGCACTATTGCTAAACTTCTTTATTATTGGAGATACAAAGTCTGCAAAACTGCCTCTAGATAGGTTTTTGAAATAAGTCTAGAGCAGCTCAATATATCATCTAGGACATCAATTTTTTTAGAAATATAGGTGATATGATCAGCGTTTAAATTTTGTGTGTGATATATGCCAATAATTTAAGGTAAATTCTTACTATACGTCCCGTTTATCTTCCATACCCGTCACATATCAGGGAAATAAACTTTTAATAAGGAGCGCTCGATTCCATTTAAGCCTATGTTCACTAAATTTTGTGACGTAATATTTTCCCATAATTCTTTGTTTACAATCGTACTGAAAGCTTTTTTCGCGGTTTTGTGTTATTTTTGCTTTTTAGTCATTGGACTTTTATATATGTTTAGTTTTTACTGTTACAGAGAATTTTAAAACCTGTAAACAGGAGTCACTGACCTTTGGAAATTTTCGTTTAAATCGTTATTAAGGGTAAGATACCATTTTTTAAATGTTTTTAAGTGATTCCATTTTATTTTATGCAAGTATTGGTTTATTTTGTTAGATAAAAATATTGTTACAGACTTTCAAAAATGTGTTTAGGGTTATAGAATTTTAGAGAGTTAGGATCATTTAATTTAGTTTGTTAATTTATTTAAATAATTTACCTTAATTTTTCCAAGTTCTTTCATCACTTTCGAAGGTTTCCGAAAACGCCCGAATTATCTGTTAATAACTTTTATGCCATCATGTACTATGGAATTTTTCACGATATTTCTCGAATATTCTAGATCATTCTTTACTCTTCCACCATACTATAAAAGGGCGACGGGAAACCTCGGATCAGTCAGTATAAATTCGACTTTTGTGTTGTAAACTTCGAGACATTGACAAGAGTAGATTTTGTCGTTGTTGTAACCATAGTTACGTTCCATTGTTAATAAAGGTATAAAAACGAAGACACGTGTTTTTATACGAGGTGTTTTGGAACATTTGGTGTCAGAAGCGGAACGAGGTTACCCAAGGAAGCCGAAGTGGTAAGAAGAGTGAATGCCAGTTGAGACAAGACAAAGACAGCAAGTAGTTATGGAGGAGTTAAGTGCACTAATTAAACAAATGATGGAAAAACAAGAATCCCTTAAAGTAGACATGAAGAAAAGCCAAGAATCCCTGAAAGAAGACCTAAAAAAAAGAAATGCAGTTAAGCCAAGAAAACCTGAAAGAAGACATGAAGATCAGTCAAGAATCCCTGAAAGAAGACATTAAAAATGAAATGAAGACCAATTTAGAAGAAATGAAGAAAAGTCAAGAAGAAATGAAGAAAAGCTCAAGAAGAAATGAAGACAAATCAAAAAGAAATGAAGCGAGAAATCAAAATCAGTCAAGCAGAAACAAGACAACAAATCGAGAAAATACAAAAGACATAAAAAAAAGGACAAGAACAAATGAAGCAAGAGATAAAAGAGAAGATAGTAAAGATTCCGAGAACACCTGAGGGGAGAATTTCATCAATGCCAAGATGAGATGAGAAAAGAAATGTTGCTTGAATTAAAACTTACAAAAGAAGATGTCAAAGAAGATATAGAAGAAATACAACAGACTGTGCAGTTAGTTCAAGGTCAAATGCAACGAAGTTCAGCATTTACACCGGCAAATTCAAAATATAGCTAGTACAGGTGTCGTTCCAGGATGTGGTACTCCAGCAACTGTTATGAAACCCACCAACTTTTGACGGAAAGGTACCGTGGGTTACGTACCTTAGACAATTTGAAGCTGCTGCGAACGGCAATAATTGGAGTTTACCAGAAAAGGCACGCGCATTAGTGCTTGCTCTACGAGTGAAGCCATGGAGGTATTAAGAAATATTCCTGAAGAGAAACAAAGCGACTATCAATCAATGTAATGTTCCTAGAAATGAGATATGGCGAGACACATTTGCAGGAAGTTTATAAGGCGCAGCTGCAGGGACGAAGACAAAAATATAACGAAAGCCTTCAGGAATACGAAGCTGACATCGTACGTTTAATTAATCCTGACATATCCAACATACCCAGAAGAAATAAAACAAGAACTAGCCGTGGGTAGTTTCATTGAAGGTCTACGCGATCCAGACATGAATCAGGCTTTAAGAATGGCCAGATTGAAGAAAATATCAGAAGCTCTTGCCTACGCACTTCAGTTCGAAACAGCCAAACAAACGTCTAGGAGTCAGACAAGAATAAGAAGAATAAACTTTGTACCAGAAGAAGACAATTCAAATAAAGATTTTGCAAGAGTAATGAAGGAGTTGCAAGAAATTTTCCTTAAGAAGCGAACAGAAGAAGACAACGGTATGACATTTAGAAGAAGAAATACTATCCGCTGTTGGAAGTGTGGTAAAGAGGGCATCTACAGAGAAATTGTACCAGATTCAATGCCCCTACTAGTAGTCCGGAAAACTCCCAGGAGGGGCGAAAGCTGGCTAGGTGCTACCAAGCCCCACCAACAACAACTATTAGAGTATCCCGGCTGCAGAACAATGGCTCCAGCTTGGTAGTACCTGGAAATGTATGCGGTCAGGGAATGTGAGATGGTACTAGATACTGGTTCTACACATACCATCGTGAAGCCGAACATCGTAGCTCATTGTAAAATATTCCGCCCTGAGAAGAATTACATCTTGGAAACTGCTAATGGAGAAGTTTTACCAATAAAAGGCATACATGAAGCCAGAATAACCCTAGGGACAACAACATTCATACAAGTCGTGTTTGTTGCCGACATCATGGACGAAGTTATTCTTGGCCTAGACATTATGGAAAATCAGAAGTTTATACTAGACCTTCCACAACGGGTACTACGAACCAATAAAGAAGAGATTGTAATGAGACTACCACGAAGCAGTGAAACATCGATTCGAGAAGTAGTCCTCACGGAAGATGTTATTCTACCGCCAAACTCAGAAAGCATCATACAAGCAAGGTTTGAAGATTCAGAAGAAGGTGAAATCGTGTTAGTCGAACCATTAGAAAATTGTCCCTTATACGCTAAAGGAATTCTACCAGCAAGAACTCTGGCGCAAACCAAAGAAAATATGGTATTTGTCAGAATGATGAACCTGAAAGATTTCCCTCAACAGGTCAAAATGGGTGACAAAGTCGGTACCTGTCAACCTGCTGCTATGATAGTTACCTATCCCTGTACCACACCTGCAGGAGTCTCCACACGTAAACTACCTGATGCTCTACAAGACCTGTTGATTTCATCAAAATCCTTGTTAGACCCAGTGCAAGTATCTATGCTGGAAGAACTTTTAAGAAGAAATCAAGATGTTTTCTCTTTATCCGAAAAAGATTTGGGTAAAACCAGTGTAGTTCAACATCGGATAAACACCGGAGACGCCTCGCCAATCAAACAACCACCAAGGCGAATTCCTTTAGCCAAGAGAGACGAAGTCGAAAAGTTATTAGGAGACATGCAAAAACAAGGCATTATAGAGCCATCTCAGAGTCCATGGTCATCTCCAGTAGTCCTAGTCAAGAAGAAAGATGGTTCCACCAGATTTTGTGTTGACTTCAGAAGACTGAATGATGTCACGAAGAAAGACAGTTTTCCACTACCAAGAATAGACGATACCCTAGATACACTCACCGGATCAAAATGGTTTTCGACATTAGATCTAAAAAGTGGCTATTGGCAAGTGGAACTTCATCCGGAAGACAAGGAAAAATCTGCTTTTTCAACTGGAAATGGACTGTGGCAGTTTAATGTTATGCCATTTGGTTTATGCAATGCCCCCGCTACGTTTGAACGTTTGATGGAGTTGACATTACGGGGACTAACTTGGAAAACCTGCTTAGTATATCTAGATGACATAATAATTCTTGGAAAAACATTTGACGACCACTTGAAAAATGTTGAAGAGATTTTTCAGAAGCTTAGATCCGCCCAGCTGAAGCTTAGTCCAAAGAAATGTCACCTTTTCCAGAAAGAAGTAAAGTACCTAGGGCATATAATTACCGAAGAAGGAGTAAAAACTGATCCAGAGAAGACTGAAGCTATCCAGAACTGGCCTGTACCAAAGAACAAGCATGAAATTAGAAGTTTTCTGGGATTGTGTACCTATTACAGACGGTTCATACATGGGTTTGCCGATATTGCAAGACCATTACATCGTCTTACGGAAAACAACAACAGCTACGAATGGACTGAAGATTGCCAAGCAGCTTTTGTACACCTAAAGAAAGCCCTGTGCAATCCCCGGTGTTGTCATATCCACAACCAAATCAAACATTTATTGTGGACACTGATGCGAGCAACACTGCTATTGGTGGAATTTTGTCACAGATGCAAGATGGTCAAGAAAAAGTAATAGCCTATTTTAGCAAAGTCCTGTCCAAACCTGAACAAAATTATTGTGTCACCAGAAAAGAACTTTTGGCTATTGTTAAATCCCTAGAGCATTTTCATAAATACCTGTATGGCCAGAAATTCCACCTAAGAACGGACCATGCATCACTTAAATGGTTGCTTCAGTTCAAGAACCCTGAAGGTCAGATAGCACGATGGCTACAACGCATTCAAGAATATGATTTCAAAATTGAACATCGAAGGGGACTGAACCATAAGAATGCTGACGCTTTATCAAGACGACCTTGCCCGGATGATTGTAAACACTGCAGCAGACGAGAAGAACATGAAGATCCTGATGAATTTCACTGCCGAAGAACACGTCTCCAGTGCTCTCAAGAATGGGATCCTAAGATCTTGGCCAAAGAACAACTAGAAGATCCCGATCTTGGAGACATTATCAAACTTAAGACAGAAAATTTGGAAAGACCGCCATATCAGAAAATAGCCTCCAAGTCTCCAAGACATAAGGGGTACTGGGCCATATGGGACTCTTTGATTATTAAAGATGGCCTATTACAAAGGGTCTGGGAAAGTTCTGACGGCAAAACCCATAAACATCAGATAATCCTACCAACCAAAAGGATCCCTGAAGTATTGCAAGCCTTGCATAATGGTGTAGGAGGTGGCCATTTCGGAGTTATGAAGACTCTTGAAAAGGTTCGAGAAAGGTTCTACTGGCTGGGAAGCCGTGCAGACGTAAAAGACTGGTGCAGAAGGTGTAAGGACTGCGCTTCCAGCAAGGGGCCCAAAACACGAAGCCATGGCAAGATGAAGCAATACAATGTAGGGGCACCTTTTGAAAGGATTGCCATAGACATAGCAGGGCCATTTCCAGTTAGTAAATCAGGGAATCGCTATATCTTGGTAGCGATGGATTACTTCAGTAAATGGCCAGAAGTCTACCCAATCCCAAATCAAGAAGCTATAACTGTTGCCGATGTATTATTTCAACAATGGATTTGTCGCTATGGAGTTCCTAGAGAAATACATTCCGATCAAGAGCAGAAACTTTGAGTCCGATCTTTTCAAGAACCTTTGTAATCTCCTGGGAATCCATAAAACAAGAACAACACCTCTTCATCCCCAGTCCGATGGCATGGTAGAGCGGTTTAACAGAACACTTGATAACTACCTGAAAATTAAAGTAAATGACCAACAAAGTGACTGGGATAACTGTATACAGCCGTTTTTATTAGCATACCGCTCCGCAATTCACGAAACTACTGGCGAAACACCTGCTAAAATCATTTTCGGAGCGGAAATATGTCTTCCAGTTGACTTGCTTACAGGACGACCTTCCACCAATGAAGAACCAGCAGAAGACTATGTAAGTCAACTAAGTAAACAGCTACAGAGGATACATGAAGAGGTGCGTACCAAGTTACAAAAGGAAGTGACCGTATGAAATCCCGCTATGACTTGAAAGCTAACCATCAGGGATTTGTCGTCGGTGAAAAAGTTTGGTTATACAATCCAAGAAGAACCAAGGGGCGTTCACCGAAACTACAGAAGTCATGGGAGGGACCATATAAAGTGGTGACACGGCTTAATGATCTGGTGTACCGTATACAGAAGAGTCCACGAGGCAAAGATGAAAGTAGTACATCTAGAAAGGCTAAGCCGTTATCAAGACAGTGAAGATACTTGATCGAGACGATCAAAACTTGGAAGGGGCAATGTTACAGACTTTCAAAAATGTGTTTAGGTTATAAAATTTTAGAGAGTTAGGTTCATTTAATTTAGTTTGTTAATTTATTTAAATAATTTACCTTAATTTTTCCAAGTTCTTTCATCACTTTCGAAGGTTTCCGAAAACGCCCGAATTATCCATTAATAACTTTTATGCTATCATGTACTATGGAATTTTCACGATATTTCTCGAATATTCTAGATCATTCTTTACTCTTCCACCATACTATAAAAGGGCGACGGGAAACTTCCGATCAGTCAGTATAAATTCGACTTTTGTGTTGTAAACTTCGAGACATTGACAAGAGAAGATTTTGTCGTTGTTGTAACCATAGTTACGTTCCATTGTTAATAAAGGTATAAAAGCAGAAGACACGTGTTTTTATACGAGTGTTTTTGGAACAATATTATGGCAATAAGGTGACGTCACAAACATAACCTATATTTTCGGACAAATATGAAAATTGAGCGCTCCTTATTAAAAGTTTATATTCCTTGCTCACATACACCTCGCGCTACCGTGAGCTCCTATTATTAGACGTCGAGTTTTACGTAACAGATAGTTGGCGTATTGTATATGATTTGCTCGTAATAATATTTTTGTGCAAAGGAAATGTGACGGATATGGGAGGGAAGGGAACGTATAGTGTGAATCAAGCTTATACTTTTATGATAGGGTATGTAAGAGTTGAAAGGTTGTGTAGTAGCTGAATGTAACATGTAACCATTTTTTTTTTACCTTAAATGTAACATAATAAGATTTTATAAAGTCGTGCATCTGTGATATTTCAGTATTAAATAAATAGTATTATTCTGAGGCGATTTCGGCCCGTTTTGGTACTCCGACTTTGGTAGGTAACAATTGGTATGTTTTACGTCACAACCGTTACGTCTGTGTATGATAGCATCCCGAATTCGTTTGGTACATTTTTGGTAGGTAAATAGAAGAAGAACCTACCCAACAGTTTATTGGTTTTATAAAATGGTTTATTTAACAGCAATATTTAAATTAAAATATTTTGCAACTACTAATATTATGGTTTTATTATTAAAGAAATAAAATTTAGAGTAAGACTCAACAACTTTAGAAAAGGATGAGAGCATACCAAACCGATCTACCGACCCTACGAAAGCCACGGTATAAGACGATTTCGAGCCCGTTTTGGTACCCCAGTTTGGTTGGTTAAATGCCTACCAACCAATTTCGGGTGTCAAAATAGTGACATCACGCCAACTTTGGTACCCTGTTTGGTTTGTCAAATGCTATAGGCGATTTCGGCCCCGTTTTGAGGCGATTTCGGCCCGTTTTGGTACTCCGACTTTGGTAGGTAACAATTGGTATGTTTTACGTCACAACCGTTACGTCAGTGTATGGTAGCATCCGAATTCGTTTGGTACATTTTTGGTAGGTAAATAGAAGAAGAACCTACCTAACGGTTTATTGGTTTTTATAAAATTGTTTATTTAACAGCAATATTTAAATTAAAATATTTGCAACTATTAATATTATGTTTTATTATTAAAGAAATAAAATTTAGAGTAAGACCAACAGCTTTAGAAAAGGATGAGAGCATACCAAACCGATCTACCGACCCACAAGCCACGGTATAGCATTTGACAAACCAAACAGGGTACCAAAGTTGGCGTGATGTCACTATTTTGACACCCGAAATTGGTTGGTAGGCATTTAACCAACCAAACTGGGGTACCAATACGGGTCGAAATCGTCTTTGGTACCGATTTAGCAATTGGTATGTTTACGTCAGAACCGTTACGTCAGTGTATGATAGCATCCGAATTCGTTTGGTACATTTTTGGTAGGTAAATAGAAGAAGAACCTACCTAACGGTTTATTGGTTTTTATAAAATTGTTTATTTAACAGCAATATTTAAATTAAAATATTTGCAACTATTAATATTATGTTTTATTATTAAAGAAATAAAATTTAGAGTAAGACCAACAGCTTTAGAAAAGGATGAGAGCATACCAAACCGATCTACCGACCCACAAGCCACGGTATAGCATTTGACAAACCAAACAGGGTACCAAAGTTGGCGTGATGTCACTATTTTGACACCCGAAATTGGTTGGTAGGCATTTAACCAACCAAACTGGGGTACCAAAACGGGCCGAAATCGTCTTATACCGTTGCTTGTGGGTCGGTAGATCGGTTTGGTATGCTCTCATCCTTTTCTAAAGTTGTTGTCTTACTCTAAATTTATTTCTTTAATAATAAAACATAATATTAGTAGTTGCAAATATTTTAATTTAAATATTGCTGTTAAATAAACAATTTTATTAAAACCAATAAACCGTTAGGTAGGTTCTTCTTCTATTTACCACCAAAATGTACCAAACGAATTCTGGATGCTACTACACTGACGTAACGGTTGTGACGTAAAACATACCAATTGTTACCTACCAAAGTCGGAGTACCAAAACGGGCCGAAATCGCCTATAGCATTTGACAAACCAAACTGGGTACCAAAGTTGGCGTGATGTCACTATTTTCACACCCGAAATTGGTTGGTAGGCATTTAACCAACCAAACCGGGGTCCGCAAAACGAGGCCGAAATCGTCTCAGGTCTGAGGACTTTTTTTTCAATACTTTGTGATCGTGAAATTTCTAGCATACCTTCTTCAGGGCTTGAGATTCTGTAAGAAACATATAAGGGATAGAGAAAGGAAAGACCTTATCTGTTTTAAAGAGTCGTATTCTGTAATAGATGTTTTCCGGTTTCTGCTAGAACAGGAAAAAATATTTACTAAAGAGTAAAAAGACAAAGATAAATGCTTAAGAGACAATAGCAAATATTCCTTTTCTTTTTAACTTCGGTTTATTTATTTATTACGATACAAAAGATCGCTTTCCTTATGGCCGATTCTCACCTAGGGATTTTACCCCTGGGCCGGATTCTTAACTTCTCGATAGGTGACGACCACACCCCTCTGAAAAGAACTAGATAAATTGCCCGTATTTAAAGCCTGTAAAATAAAACGGCGGATCGTGCAGACACCATCTTCTAGTAATTTTATTTTTTAATCTAGCTTTTACTACTATTGGCAACATTGTCACTCTTGTCACTCGTTATTCTCAATTCTGTCAATCAGATTGTGGCTTTTTTGTGTTTCTTGGAATTTTAATTCCATTTTTGCCGATTTTGTGATTTATTAAAAGTGATTTACTGAAAAACATTTAATTATTGAACAATGCCGACGCGCTGTTTTGTGCAAAGTTGTTTTAATACTTCTAACAACAAAGGATGCGATGTTACGTTTCACCAGTAAGTAAAAAAAATATGGTATTATTAGATTTGGTAATTATTTACAAACCGGACGCATCGCCGATTTTATTAAGATTTGGTGTACGCTGCTCACGAATTAAAAAGAATTTTTTGTCCAATTTATTTTCGAGATATCAATTATCACACTTGAATTGAAAACTCACCTAAATTTGGCATATTCCCCCTTTTTTGCAGACAATTCTTGAGTTTTTCTCTAGATTGACAATTAATATTTGATTTCCACCTCTTAAAAATCCATTTTTTTATTTATTTTAACCATTTTTGCAAAGCCTTTCAGTAAAACTTAACATTTTTATGGAAAAAAGGGAAAAAAAAGAATAATGGGACTCTAAGAGGTGGAAATTAAATATTTAGTGCCAAATTAGCTTTATGTCAAAAATTGCTTGCAAAAAGAAGGAGAAATATAGTGAAAATAGGGTAAATTTGGTTTTTAAGTTTAAAGATGTATGTATATCTCGAAGACAAAACGTGTACAACAAAAAAATCCTTCAGAATCGTAATCAGCGCCCCAAACTTCAACAAATGAAAATTATTAATACCTAGAAATTATCTTTTTTTAAAGACTACCAACAAGTCCTCATAGAAGGAGGAAATGGCTTATAGCGGTTAAAAGAAATCCCGATCAGGTATATGGTAGAAATGTAGTATGTTCTGCACATTTCTTGCCTCAAGATTTTGTGCAGTGTGGACGCCGTAAAATGCTAAAATTCACAGCATTGCCCTCCCAAAATCTACCTACTGTTATATCTGACAAAGAAAATATCATTTTGAACAACCTTTGACAACTTTAGGTAAGTAGAAATAATTACTCTTCTTTTCATTTTGTAAATTAGTAATCTTTGATTTTAATTAAAAAAATGGTATATTGCTGTATGTAAGTCTGTAGATACCTACAGTTTTTTAAATTTACAACAATAATGACTAAAATAGTCTCTATTTAAAATCTGGTTGCCAGTTTTATACAGTATGTCCATGGATGGACTTTACAATAGGACAAATGGACCAAAAATTTAAATTTTACAGAAAGTCGTGTAAGTATGGAAACTGCTTTTTCTTTTTAAAAAAACAAGATTCACTTTGGAAAAATTTGTTATATTTTGTACAGAGGCTCCAAAATTATAAAAATGTGATGTACCAAGACAAAACTGCTTTTATTTTTAATAATTCGGCAAAATGTCAAATAAAAAAGGTTTTTAGAATTGAAAGAGGACCCTAAATCTAGAATTTCTAAGCAAATAAACAATTTTTAGTATCATTTATTTTATTTATGTTTTACAACAATTTTTACATAATTTACCTGATTTTACATTTTTTTATTTAAATATATTGACAAAGTTCGACATTAATTATATCGATTATTAGAACTAGGTAAATGATACAAAAAAATAACATTATTTATTTTATGTAAAATTTTAGATATTGGATTCTTATTCAATTCTCTTTTTTATTTGACATTTTGCTGAATAATTAAAAATGAAGCCAGTTTTGTCTTGGTCCATTTTCACATTTTTGTAGGTTTTGGAGCCCCTGTACAAAACAAAACAACTATTTTAACGTAAAGTTTGTTTCTTTAAAAGGCAAAAGCTGTTGGCATACACAAACATTTACGTTTTTTGCTCCATTTTCCCATTGTAAAGTCCATATCGTCAGTGCGATTGCTATACCTAATATGTGTCACAGGATAAGCATGTCACATATCAGATTTAAGGCACGCACCGACGATATGTGGACATATCTAAGCACTTTTTCTTTTTTGATATTTCAGCTTCCTCAACAAGTAGATACTGGGATAAGAAGTCACCTAAGTGAAGAATTCAGACAATAGAAAAATAGGCAAAAGATATTTAGTGAAAAGACGCTCCAGGTCAAAGACAGGCAGAAACAGACACAAACAAAAAACAATAAATAATCCCACTGATTTCAAGACTTAATATTATTTGTAAAATTCCCTTTTAGCAAATGTAATACAAAAGTGGTTATTAAAAATTCCTCACTAGTTGATTATTTTTAATGCCTGATTAACATACACACACACAGGCACACACCAAAATATTCTAATTTATTGTGTAAATAAATATTAGTAGTGGAACTGTGTCTATGTAAGTTGGCGTCATATGGAAAACTTTTTTATTATTAATTTTACAAAGAAAAGTTATTCTTTATAAAAAGTTCTGCATCGTCAAAAACCTAATATGAAATCATCAGATTTTAAACTATGTCAGTCATCTACGAGGTGTGGCCAAAAATTTAATTTTTGCTTAAGATTAAAGTACCTGTATTTTTGCTAATATCGAAAATTATTCTAAAGAAAAGATGTTAAAATTAAAAATTACTTCTAAATATGCAACTTTGTTTATTTCCAAAAAAACTTTTTATTTTTTCCGCGATAATATTAAATTTGGGCTCTTACATTAGTGCACATTTCATAATTGAAAATATTATGGGACACTTTTAACTTAACTTTTTAAATTTATTGTTTAAAAAAAATGTATAATGCACTAATGTACAAAATTATTTTTTGATTATTGCCGAAAAAAATATTAAAAGATATTTTTCTTTTTAATTGAACAATATTGCATATTTAGAATTAATTTTAAATTTTAAACATTTTTCTTTATAAGAGTTTTCGATATTAAGCAATAATACAGGTACTTTACTCTTGATCAAAAATTATATTTTTGGCTAACCTCGATTGATGAATGATACAATTTGATATCCTGATAAATTGATTTCAGGTTTTAGACTTGCAGAACTTTTTTATAATTAGTAACTTTATTTCATAAAATTAAAAATAAAACAGTTCCCCCTTATGACTCCAACTTACGTAGACACACCGTATACCACAATTTAGATAAGCACTAAAGCTGCTTAACCACATATCTTACTGCATAACAGAATATATAAATAGTGTTGTAAGTGAAGAATGGATGCTATATAAAGAGGAGATTTTATTGGTGTTTTTATTTTGATTGTGTTTCTAAACATGTTTAGAATGTAGTTTTTAATTATTTTGCTATATGAATATTAAAAATGTTTATACACGTTAAGCCAATTCAAAAGGTTCATAGGCAATATGTGGAAAGAGGATAGTCTAACGCGTATAAAACACTAACAGGAAGAGATTAGACAAAAAATGCCGGCATGTAAAGAAGATACCACCTTTTTCCGGCTTTGTTATTGCTTTAGTTTTCTATAAACGTTGTGGCTGAATATGTGTATTTGTATATTTCTTATGTATACTTTACTTTAAAGCAAATAAAAGTAATTTATATTTGTTTGTTTTTTGTTACTAACAACCTCTTTATGGAATAATTACCGAATAAGTCACAATTATCCTTAATATAATTTTTTCCATACTAAATTAAAAAAAAAAAAGATTTAGTTTGACAAAAGTATAATTTATTTATCCTTCATGGCCTTTTTACTACCTTTTTCTTAACCATAATATTATCTAAATGACAATAAACTATTATTTAAAATTTTAAATTATTTATTATTAAAATATTATTTTTAAAAATAATATCGGACATATTATAAAAAATAGGTTTTTAAAATAATATTATGGTTGATATAAGAATTTAGCGTTTTACGTTAGCCAGTTTAAATGTTATGATTAGCTTAAAAGAACTTATATACTTTTGTTTTTACAACATTATTATACAGCGTGTCTACTTAAGTTCGCACCATTTGGAAAAATTTTTTATAATTAATTTTACGAAAAAAAAGTTATTCTTTGTAAAAGTTTTGTATGGTCTAAAAGCTAATATGCAATTATTCAGTTCCAATTTTTTACAGTGGTATATGAGGTGTGTTAAAAAATATGAATTTTTGTCAAGAGGAAAGTATCCTTATTTTCATAATATCAAAAATTTTTATAAGGAAAAAATGTTCAGGATTAAAACAGCCTTTCAAACAATATGCAAATGAGTTTTGAGTAAAGTGCAAAAACTTTTTTAACATTTTTTCTGCGATAACAAGCATTTCTGTGAATTTTTGGCGGTTTTGACAGCTTTTTTAAAAATTAGATTTCAAAATAAGAATGCATGTCACCATAGTATGCACTAATAAAAAAAAATTAAATGTAATGAATGAATTCTTTTTTTTCCTGAAATGAACAAGTTTGCATATTTAAATGGTTTTTTAAATCTAAATATCTTTTCTTTATAAAAATTTACGTAATTAGGAAAAATAAGGGTACTTTTCCCTTAAACAAAATTTATATTTTTTGACGTATCTCGTATACCACTGTAAAAAGTTATTATCTGATGATTGCATTTAAGGTTTACATCATGCAGAACTTTTTATAAAGAATTACTTTTTTGGTAAAATTGATAATGAAAAAGTTTTTATATAGTGCGAACTTAAGTAGACACGCTATATATTTTTAAGTTATTTTTAAGGTTAATATTTTCTTCCCATAGGAAGTGTAGACTGCACATAATTTGCATTGGGTATTTTTCTATCTTTTAACTTGAAAATGAAATGGAATAAGTTTTAAATATCAATTTAAACTAAAAAAATATGGAAAGGTAAAAGGGAAAAAACACAATGATTTAATATGGTTTTATTTAAGGACATATGACATGTTTCTGTTTTAATGTTGAATTATCTGGTAAAGGTATCCTTTTTTAAAAGTAAGCATAATGCTTTATAACCTGCTGCATACATGGTATACTCTGAGATACTATTTCCACAGACCATACGGTACGAATATTTCAATTTTGTAATTTTTTAACCTGTCTTTTTTTTATTTCTTTTTTAACAGCTGTTTTTACTTGCAGTAGATAGCTACTTCAGTACTTAATTATAAATTTTGTTCTTTTATTTGTGAAATTTCCAGAGCCTTTTCACTTGGATCCATATTTAATCTAAAATATTAAGTAAATCAATATTTAATTTAATTTTAAAAATTTGCTGTAAATAAAGCTTACCCAATTTACTTTGATGTGCACTATTAAAAGTTCAGATATTTGATTCATCTTGATGCTCAAGAGCAATAGCCTAATGCCGGAGGTACTAAAAGAGCCATAAAGTGTTACTCAATTTTATGTGTATATCTCAAAAATAAATCTTTTCTTTGAATGGCTATATCCAAGCCAGCCTTTTCCTTAATTGATGGCAACTGTTTTAATTTGAGCAAATTAAGGTTGTATTCTGGTTCTAATTTATTTTCAGTTTTGGACCCTTTTTTGACTGATAAGCTAAGTTTTTGCTGCAAATTTCTTTCAAAATATCTGAAACAAACTCTTCTAGTAGCACAGCTTAAACAATCTTTCCTGCAGGAAGCTGCAAACCATACTTTTTGTGTCAAACTAGTTTTACGGAAACCATAAAATCTTATATTATGGATATGGATTTATCAAAGTTTTCACTTGGATTGTTACTTTTTCATTTTAAGAAATGGGCGTACAAAATGTATAATAATTGTTTACAAATCAGTCGCTTGGAGCATTAAAGCAAATAAAAATATCAAATGAATGATGTCTGGTCTCATACACATAAAGGTAAACTTTGAAAGTTTTACTAATAAACCATTGTTTAACGCACTTAAAAACAATTTATCTTATAATTTAACTAGTTTAAAGTCAGAACACTGCCGAAAAGCAAAGTAAAACCATAAAATAATAAAAACCACATAAGAACTTGTTTGTTTATGTTTGGTGATCATCTGTTAAATGACATTGCGGATGCAGACCTCGAACGATGTTGCCAACAGAAGTAAGTGACTGTTCCCAATATCGCGATATAAAAGTCACTAGAAGATGGTGTTCGCATAAACTGCCATTTTTAGAAACTAGATTGTGTTTTTCCGCACACCTTTTCCATATTTTTTGGTTTAAATTGACCTATTTAAAACTTATTCCATTTCAAATTTTCGAGTTAAGATGAAAAAACTAATCAAATATCGATCTCAAGACCAACCTTAAAAATAGCAGAAATATATGGCGATGTTCTACTTAAAGTTGCACTATAAAAAACTTTTCATTATCAATTTTACCAAAAAAAGTAATTCTTTATAAAAAGTTCTGCATGATGTAAACCTTAAATGCCAATCATCAGATGAAAATGAATTTTTACACTGGTATACGAGATACGTCAAAAAATACGAGAATTTTGTTTAAGGAAGAAGTACCCTTATTTTTCATAATTACGAAAATTTTTATAAAGAAAGATATCTAGATTTAAAAAAACCATTTAAATATGCAAACTTGTTTTCATTTCAGGAAAAAAAAGAATTCATTCATTACATTTAATTTTTTTGTTAGTGCATACTATGGTGACGTGCATTCTTATTTTGAAATCTAATTTTTAAAAAGGTCAATACCGCCAAATTCACAGAAATGCTTGTTATCGCAAAAAAAATGTTAAAAAGTCTTTGCTCTTAAATAAGTAATTTGCACTTATTGTTTGAAAGGCTGTTTTAATCACAGACATTTTTTCCATATAAAATTTTTATATGTGAAAAATAAGGATACTTTCCTCTAGACAAATTCATATTTTTTAACACACCTCGTATACCACTTTACAAAACATTAAGAAACGAATAATTGCATTTTAGCTTTTCAGTTGTGCAAAACTTACAAGAATAACTTTTTTTTTTTCGTAAAATTAATTATAAAAAAATTTTCCATATGGTGCGAACTAAAGTAGACACGCTGTATAATAATGCTGTAAAAAACAAAAGTATATAAGTTCTTTTAAGCTAATCATAACTTTTTCATTTAAACTGGCTCACATGTCGGTGCGTGCTTTCTCTGATATGTGACATGCTATGTGACATATTAGGTATATATCGCACTGACGATATGGACTTTTACAATGGAAAATGGAGCAAAAAAACAGCACAAATGTTGTGTATGCCAACAGCTTTTGCCTTAAAAACAAACTTACGTTAAATATAGTTGTTTTATTTTAAGGGCTCCAAAACCTACGAAATGTGAAAATGGACAAGACAAAACTGGCTTCTGTTTTTAATTATTCAGCAATGTCAAATAAAGAGGGTGAATAAGAATCAATATCTAAATTTTACATAAAAATAAATAATGTTATACATTTACTAGTTCGACATATTTAATGTCTGATCTCAATATATTTAAATCAAAGAAGCAATCAACAAATCAGGTAATATCTCAAGTGTTACATGCTATAAATAAAATAAATGATACTAAAAAATTGTTTATTGCCAGAAATTGGGTCTCTTCGTAAAAACACCTTTTATTGACATTTTGCCGAGTATAAAGCCAAAGCTGGACACCATGCTGGTACATCGACAATTTTGAGCCTCTGCCCAAAAATATAAGCTGAAATTTTCCAAGTGAATATCTTCTTTTTAAAGAAAGCATTTCGACAACAGAGCCTTTAAATTTTTGAATCATTCTCTATTGTGGCATCCCGTCCGTGAATTTTTGTATAAAACTGGCCGGACAGTACCATCCAGAACTATTTTAGTCATTATTGTTGTAGAGGCAAAGAAACTGTAATTTATCAGACTTACATGCAGCTTTTTAATTAAAATCAAAGATTACTAATTTACAAAAAAGAATGAAAAAAGAAAGTAAATCTTTCTACTTACCCAAAGTTGTCAGGTGTTCAAAATATTGTTTTCTTTGTCAGTGTAACTTTGTGGAACGGAGGAACATGCGTGGTACAGCATTTTACGGCGTCACACTGCACAGAGAATGCGAACACTTGGCGAGCCTCTCACATTTCCTCAATAGGAGACTCTTTAACAGCATAGCTGTTTCTCTTTTCTATGAACGTTGTGTCTTTAGATATTTCTGGGTATTGTAATTTTCATTTGTTGAAGTTTGGGGGCGCTGATTACGCTTCTGAAGGATTTTTTTGTTGTACACGTTTTGTCTTCGAGATATACATACATCTTTAAACTTAAAAACCAAATTTACCCTATTTTCACTATATTTCTCCTTCTTTTTGCAAGCAATTTTTTTGACCTTAAAGCTAATTTGGCACTAAATGATTATAATTTCCCACCTCCTTAGAGTCCCATTATTCTTTTTTTTTCCCTTTTTTCCATAAAAAATGTTAGAAAGTTTTTACTTGAAAGAGCTTTGCAAAAATGGTTAAAATAAATAAAAAAATGGATTTTTAAGAGGTGGAAATCAGATATTAATTGTCAATCTAGAGAAAACCTCAAGAATTGTCTGCAAAAAAAGGGGGAATATGAGCCAAATTTAGGTGAGTTTTCAATTCAAGTGTGTGATAATTGACTGGTCTCGAAAACAAATTGGACAAAAAATTCTTTTTGAATCCGTGAAAGCAGCGTACACCAAATCTTAATAAAATCGGCGATGCGTCCGGTTTGTAAACAATTACCAAATCTAATACCATACCATATTTTTTTACTTGCACTGGTGAGAGCAGCCAACATCGCATCCTTTGTTGTTAGAAGTGATTAAAAACAACTTTGCACAAACACAGCGCGTCGCGCATTGTTCAATAATTTAAAATGTTTTTCAGTAAATCACTTTTAATAAATCACAAAATCGGCAAAAATGGAATTAAAATTCCAAGAAACACAAAAAAGCCACAATCTGATTGACAGAATTGAGAATAACGAGTGACAAGAGTGACAATGTTGCCAATAGTAGTACAAAGCTAGATTAAAAAATAAAATTACTAGAAGATGGTGTCTTGCAACGATCCGCCGTTTTTATTTTACAGGCTTTAAATACGGGTAATTTATCTAGTTCTTTTCAGAGGGTGTGGTGACGAATCGGTCGGTATCGAGTTTTGATATCCCTTTCGGAAACCCATCGGCCTTATTTTCTCATCTGTATTTACGTAAATAATTAATTGGATTGAGACTTATTTATTAGGGATAGGGGCCTAGTTATGAAACTCGGGAGATATCGACTCGGAATCGAGTTTCAAATAAGTTAAGAATTACCATTCGGTAGCGACTAGATATGTTATGTCTTAAGACGGCGGTTAAGAATCCGCCTGCTGGTAAAGTATTTGACTTTTGACGATTCACACCCTGCGAGTCCCATGACTATTAATTATTACTATTTACCTATGGAAGGGTTTAAAACTCGTGCGTTTCCACCCACCAAATTAGGACTGGTTCTAATTTTCCCATATGGGTGACGAATTTTTGACAAAATTCCCTACATAAATTAACGGTTGGTACTGCCAAAGTTGCTGATTTGCAGGCGGATTCGGCGGATTCTTAACTGCTGTCTCGAGATGTAACGTATCGAGTCGCTACCGAATGGTGATCCTTAACTTATTTGAAACTCGATATCTCCCGAGTTCCATAACTAGGCACTATCCTTATTAAATAAGTCTTTATCCTATTAATTATTTACGTAACAACAGATAAGAAAATACGACCGATAGGTTTCGAAAGGAATATCAGAGAACTCGATACCGACCGAGTCGTCACCTATCGAAAAGTTAAGAATCCGGGCGGTTCAAATATGTGATAAATATGATTTTAGCCGTGTCCTTGAAAAAACTCCGAGAATCAGCTGATGGGTAACGACACATGCGTCACGGTGAACACCCCTGGGGAAATCGGCTTTCATGGTTCTTACAGAATCTCAGCCTAGAAGTGATATACGATTCTGAAATTTTAAAAGACGTTTAGCTAGATAGTATACAAATTTTTGACGTTTTAACTTTTACAAAAAGTTCTACCAGTTTTTCAATTTTAAATAAAATACGCTGTACTTTTTTTTTTAAACAGATATTTCTACTACAGGACTAACCAGGAAATAAAATACAATATTGCAATAAAACGTACTTATTATTCACAAGTAGGCAACTAGTTATTAAAAATAAAAATATACTTTTAAAAAGGCAATAGTTTTATAATTTTTTATTACTAAAATATATCTTACTTAATAAATGAAAGTATTAAAATTACACTGTACAATAATATTCTTAAAATTATCAAACATATACAGGGTTATTCCCTCAGAGAAATTTGCCAAATTAAATTTGCTTTGTAAAACTGGGCATAAAACATCCTTTAAAGCCAATTTTACACCTATCAAACTTATCAAATAAGTTGGAGAACAACCGCAACCACAAAGTTCTATCAGGCAAGAATAACAGATACACCACAATTGCAACCATAATGGGACACCCTGTATTGGGCTCTGTGCCAAAAACATTTTAAAATAATTGTACAAGAACTGGTAGCTCTGGATACCAAAACAGTTTTTATCTTTTGTAATTTCTTCTACCACATACCAGATGTCATATTGTTGGTGGAAATTTAAGCCTCAAACTTACATTATTTTCTCTTACTGTAGGGAGCTGATCTTTTCGCTCCTTTAACATTCTCATGTCGCTCATTATGCCCCTTCATGCTATTTTTGTATTTCGTCTTAAATTCACAGATTTCACATTCGTAAACTCGTTTTTGGGGATGCTCATGTTTTTTCATGTGTTGCTTCAAATTTCCCCGGTTGATGGTGGTAAAAAGCATAGTTCACATTTTATTTTCGGTTTTAATGTTGAATTATGTTGGTTAGAAATATTTGGGATAGACTGTGTTGAATTAAAACTTGAACAACTAAAACAAAAAAGACTCTTAGTAAGTTTTAAAATAGGTTTTTTCTTTAGATAAGAAATATGACAAATAATACCTTGCAATTTGTTCTTTTATATTAACCTCCGGTTCTAACTTATTTTTATCCAATTTTGTATCTTCTTTCTTTCCAAATTCATCACTTTCAATTTTAATATTTGTTTTGGTCCAGTCTGGAGTATCTGTACTAAAAACATATTTAGAAAAATTATTCAACACTTAATAGTTGAATAAAACTGTATGCGACAAGGTGCATAGACTTTTGCCCACAGACATATTCAATTTACAACAGTACAACTTGTTGAATGACCAGCCACAGATTATGTGTCATACAATAAGTTGCTTAGTCTGTAGGCCATTTGAATTAGCTTACCCAAATATGCTATGACAAGCGTGATCTATCCCAACAAAATCTGTATTCGCATAATCTTCTTCGTTGGGAACTTCAGACTTTTCAATTGTAGAATTTTCAGTTAGGGAATCAAATTCATTATCCGGCAGTTCACTTTTTGACCGTTATAAAAGCAATCTCTGCCATACTGATAACTATACAAATCGTTTTCTAGCACTGTGAAGTACAAATCTGCATAAATTACTGAAAACTTTAAGGACAAAACACTCCCCGATAGGGATTTTTACGTAAAATATACATGAGATATAAGCTAGTTCTTTTTTAATAAGTTCACTACAATACTATTATTTAATGATAATATAACATGTTTAAAATTTGGGTTTTATATTTAAACATTTTTATACAAAATGTGTTTCATTTAAATGAACAGTTGTTTAGTGTTGACATGTATTTTTTTAGGTTAAATGGTAGTTGTTCCGCACCCGCGAACGTATTTCTTATCATATTTCACTAACATCACCATACCGACGTTGCCATACCACCTATTGGGTTAGATGAACCCTTCAAGCTTTGCTTATACCTATCTAGGAGTTAGCTTGGCCCTTAGCCAGTGCGAAAAGCGTGCGTGAGAGAAACTCTTCAATACTTTTCCAGACTTACCTCTCTCAATCGACCAATTAGCACAAGGAGCGAGTGAGAAAGGTACTAGACTTATTTATTATAATCTCATGTTTGCTGTTCGCATGGCTCGACCGTAAGGCTGAGTTACCAGACTCACTTCTAGATGCAGACATGTTGCCAGGATGTTCAAGAACGAAAGTCTAGTATTTTTTTATTGGTTGAAGGGGCTAGAATCATGTTGCACTTGAAAATCTGCTAGCTCATTTTTTTTCATCCAAGATGGTATATGGGAACTTGGCGAAAATCTCAGTATAAAAAAACAATTTAATAAATATAAAAAAATATATTTATCAAACAATTATACAAAATAAGTGGGTACAGGGCCGTTCCTACCGGTGGTGCAAGGCACCAGGGTGCAACGCTGCCGGGGCGGAAAGTTAAGAAATGAAAGGGCGCTATTTACGAAGTGATGTTTTGAGATTTGGAAAGCAGTATTATTATAAAACGAAAACCTCTTTTTTGGTCTTCAAGAAAAAACACACATTGAAGACAACCAAGTTTTGGTCTTCACAAATTCTTGTACCTCTATACATATTCTCTTCTAGTATTCTAGGGGCAGCAAATAATTTTTTGTACCACGGCACGAGACACTCTGGAAACGGCCCTGAGTGGGTATTGGGATATATGCTGGTCATATCTTAGCAATAAAGAAACTATATTGAACGTCTCACGAAAATTACTTCCTAATGTTTTTGATAGTCACCGTTAAATCAAGCTAAATTCATTAAAAAAATATTACTTTAAGTTCTATCCTATCCCTTCCAAGTGATCATAATCACTTGACAGATTCGAATTTCAAAATAACATAAGTTATTCCATTTTTGAAAATTTCGCTTTTATCGTGTTTTAAACACAAAAACAAAAAATATATATATTAACTTGGAATCAAACCAAACAAAATTTTCTTAATAGACGTCTTCAAAATCAAATAAAAGTAAACAGCAAATTTTTATGATCACTTATACAATTAAATTCAGAATGAACTTATTCGTATAAGATTAAAAAGAATGTTAAATGTCATCATTTTCACTTTCCTTGCTTTCTTTAGTGATCAGGTCTCAAAAAAGACACCTCCTAATGTTACAGCAAGTACAATAATCAACTGATCACAATACATTTTATTTACCCTAGTGAAAATAGAAATTCGCTGAGAAAAATCTTATCTAAGAAAAGTTAAACTATTGTAAAAGTTCTGATTCCACAGTTTCAACTAAAACCTCATCCCTCAGTTCATAAGTTTTGACAATCGATACGCCATCGCCGTCTTCTTCTACATCTTCAACAAAATCTTCTGTGATGAAGAATTGGTCAGTTTCATCCAATATATCTTTTTCTTGAATTGTTGTTTCATCTATTGTATCTTCTATAACATCATGTTCTACAGTTTCCCCTTCCACTTCTGTAGCCAGTTCTTCATCTTGTTCAATCGTCGTACTAAGTCCGTGTGTTTGTTACGCATGTGAAACCTAAATAAGTAATTTTTAGTAATAAAACCTATGCAAAAAACAAGATCAGAGTACAGTTTAAAAACCAAGTAAGTTGAAATATCAATTCGCGAGAAATGCTAGATATCTCTCTTATTAGAGATATGCTCTATATTGGTTAGGCGGATTATTTTATTGGATAGTGTTCTTATGTTGAGTACACGCCTGGAAAGAATGGGACCGCTTCGGTCTTGGTCCCGGGGTAAACGAGCTGACCCTATTACCGCATTTGATAACAATCATAGAATAAACTGGGATGCTTCGAGTATTTTAGCAAAGGAAACTTGTTCTAAAAACGCAAAATCAAAGAAAGTGCGTTATATATTAATTAAATAAAGATAATTGTGTAGCATCAATTTCAGTTAATTTAAATAACAGCTTGGTTGCTCTTTTGCTCGATACTGAAGTATCTTCCAGGAAAACTAAAAATCAACTAACTTATTACCTTTTTTGTCTTACAAATAATAAATACACCAGTTACTTATGTCACTCATGACACATATGTCAAACTATTTTCAGTTTGAGATACAAAAATAATCTAAATTTTAATAATTTCTAATTTAAATATTAGTTAATATTTTATTTTTTAACTTGACAACGGTGGCAGACTTGCCACCGAAACGTCGTTTTTTAATTAGAATTTTTTTGGTTTTTTGGGGGTTTTCTTTTATTTTGTTTCAGGCGAACGGCCAGTTCATAGGGGTCAATAGGGCTGAACAGGGTCAGCTCGTATACCCCGGGACCAGGACCGAAGCGGTCCCATTTTTCCAGGCGTGTACTCAACAAGAACAACATCCAATCTCTCTCTTATTTTTAAAAATGTTAATTTCATTTTTGAAGAAGGGTACCAATCACTCTTTGCGTAAAATGGAAAAAAGTACTTATAGTCCCTGGGTCAGTAATAAAATGGAATTTATGATAAAAACACTTTAAAGCCTTTTAGGGGAGTTTCTTTGACAAGTCTACCACGAATATTTATACGCCATATATGGAAGCGGTGCTTTAACCCAGCCTGTCAATGTCAAATGTTTCGGGTGTCGGACTGGGCGAACGCGTCACTTTTTTTGTCGGACAAGTTAATCACAATGTTTTACATGAAATTTTTAAACATTTTGCCAAAATGGTAAGGGTTACACTCACGAAACCATAAAGCTCAAACACATGTTTCGGGTATAGCACTAGGTGGGTTTCGTGACTGTAACCCTTACCATTTTTGGTACAATGTTTAAAAATTGCACTTTGAAACATTTTGGTAAACTTGTCCGACAAAAAAGTGACTCGTTCGCCCAATCCGACACCTGAAACATTTGAGATTGACAGGCTGGCCAAAGCGCTGCTTCCATATATGGCGGTATGAATATTCGTGGTAGAATGGTCAAAACCAGGGTATACACGGTCATGCAAACCTGAAACCCACTTGCGTGCAGCAAATGTAAAATGAAGCTTTTGATACTCACGATTCAGATGTACCTGTCAGTTTAGTGTCAGTTTTGGGTGCGGATGGTGTGATCAACTTAAACACAAGCGTAACTCAGCAAATAATTTTTTTGTCAATGTATTCATTACTTTTACCTTTCCAAAAGCATGGAGAATCTTGGTACATATCTAAAAATCACGCAATACATCTTCCTGGCGCCAAAGAGCCATTTTGTTAACTCAAAACCAATAATATAACAACGTATACGACGTTTCTAAACTGGAATGTTAACTGACGTGTCCTACACATGCACAAGTTTGTACGACGCGCGCCACTAAAAATCAAACTCGGACATCGAGTCGCACGCGCCAAGTTCCTCTTAGCATCAATAGCATCTGGTATAAATTTGGTATGGCTCCCATGTCTCGGTTTTTAGATAAACTATATTTGAAAATCCTAGCGACGCCCATGCTCTTTTCAATGTTGAATATCGCATTGTAGCGATTATTATTACTTAGTCTATTTAAATTTTTTGTCAGATATAATCATTTTGTTGTATAAAACATTCTAACGGAAACAGTTTTGTCTCTCTTTTCACAGTTAAAATCTATTAAACTAATTATAGTTCGAGAGCAAAACATTTTGCAGGCGATTTTTAGAATACAACACGGATCAATTTGTAAGAAAATACAAATTAAATTTAGACAAAAAGTTAAACAGTTTAACATTATACATCTATTACTCTACAAGCCAGATGTGGCAGTTTTTAATACACACGGTCAAATTGGCGCGCGAGCTTTGGCTTTTTTGACAGATGATGACAAGTTTTGCATGACCGTGTATACCCCGGTAAAGGAACCCCCTAAAAAGCTGGTTTTAAAAGTGTTCTTATCATGAACTCCATTACTGGCATAGGGACTATTATTTGTTGAACCATTTTTGGCAAAAAAAAAAATTGAAATTGAAAAAAATTATTAAGCTATGTTTGCAAAGAAAACACATGGAAGTGAATTTGATTTGATGAATTTGTTATAAATCACAATCTAAGAGTATGTACAATTGCTAGCTTGTTTTTTAATACCTAGTTCGCATGTCACATTATTTATTATGTATAGTAAGAACATTTTAAAAGGGCAAATTCGGTACCCTTTGAAAATAATACAAAAAAACATAAAAAAGGCCGCCTGCAATCGGACTATTTTATACAAGGCGCCGCTATCTTTACAGCGACGCGCTGATACACTATGGGATAGAAATCCATTATTTTGGCCAAAAAGCAACTTTGAAATTTTAATGGCTTATGCTGTGTATTTCAAGTAGATACTTCAAACTACATGTACGCAAAATTATAAAAGGATATGACGACTTCTATTGGGGTAATAAAAAACTTGAAAATGTATTTTAAGTAAACATAAATATACAACATTTAATCTACTTAGTTTATTATTAGCCTTATTTACTAAAAAAGTAAAAGAGTTTAAATAATAAGAGCTATTGTTGTGTTTCCGATGCAGTCTCGCGAAGTCTCGCTACTTTTGTCAAAGATTTTTTTACCTTTTTCTTTATCAGTTTTTGTACTTACAATTGCCTTCCTACTTTTTGCTACTTCTGAGTGTTAGGACAGATACAAGATTTTTTATAATTTACAAGGTTTTCCATTTTAAAAATTAATGTGTTTTGTCCTACACTGTATATCCTGAAAGATAAAAGCATTCTGATGAAAGATATGGATTCTACAGAATCTACCCAACAAAACGGGTGTTTTTATTTATTTTATACGTTAAAAAATAAAGAAAGTTGGGAAGATGTATCTCTATTACGCTTCTAAGAATAATTTAAAATTATTTTTCAGATTTGGATGGTCATATTTCCGAAACTAATTGAGATAGACACATCAAATGTAATATTTTTTTAGAGCATTTTAAAAGATTTTTTTGGTGGTGATATAATATTCAGGGTATTCCATTTAAAAAAATCATACCTATTGTCGTACCCTGTATATCATATGAGATAATAACCATTGGATTACTGATTAGAATACTACCGAATTAACCAAACAAGCTGATATTTTAGTTTATTTTGTACAATAAAAAATAATAATGTTAAGGGGGTGTAAATTTATAATAACATATAATAAGTTTTAGGTTTCCAAAAGCATTTGTAATAATTTATAATTTTTTTCAATATTTTCCAGTAAAAAGCACCTCATTTTAAGTTAGATTGGTAAGTTTCAGAATTTTGACCAAAAAAAATAATTTCTATCCCATAGTGCGATGACCAGCTGCATTAACCGGCATATCATAAAGAAATATAGCAAAGGCGGCCGCGAAGACAAGCATGCCGATTTATTTGCTTTAAACTTTTTGTGATTTTTTTCTTATCAAAGAGCACCAAATTTACATTTTTAAACTGTTCCTTCTATACTAACTTACCTGTTTCTTCAACAGCAAAATTAAAATATTAAAGAATTTAAGGTAGTTGTCGTAATACAATATGTCAGAAAAAATTAGATTATGCGCGCCGTAAAAGTACACAAACTTGTAGCTAAGTAGCCCATATTTTTTATGCAAGACTGTACCCGCTGAGAGGTTACTCATCACGAATACTATCACATATTTTTTGTAAGCTTTGATCCGGCAACGCCGCTTAATGCACCATTGACGTGTGTAAACATTGTAATATGTAATAACATGAATAAACAATTTGAATTTAAATTAGATTTATTGGAGATAGGGTTGCCAGAGCTCAGAATAATGTCGGACATAATTATACTTTTTGATTGCCTGTTCGGCCAAAAATTAACGGTGTTCGTCTTGTCCCGCTTTTGTTAGGCTTCTAATATTTTGAAATTTGACCGAATTGAGATGTCTCTGAGCTTTTAAAGTAAGTTTTGGCAAACCAAAAATATAAATAATTATTTTTGTTGTAAACCTTAAGGGATGCCGTAGCACGTTAAATGAGCTAAAACGCGATTCGCTGCCGTTTTTAAATATTTGTTTGAGAAAAAGTTGTATATTGAAAAGTTTCTTAAAATGATCCAAAGATTATCGGAAAGTTGGTTATTCTTACGGTTTTGTAATTTTGGGAAATTTAATGTGTTAATTAATACCATTACCAAAAATCAATTAACTTTCCGATAATCTTTGGATCATTTTAAGAAACTTTGCTATATACTAACTATTTCTCAAAACAAATATTTAAAAAACGGCAGCAGATCGCGTTTTAGCTAATTTAACGTGCTACGGCATCCTCTTAAAGGTAAGATGTTTTAATTGTTTAAAGAAGAAGTTATGTTATTAATTAAGTATTTATGATATAAGTATTTATAATACTCAAAAATAAGTTTAATTTGTTAGTAACAACTCACTGGGTTTTTAAATTGCACGGGAGATATTAGGTCTGTACCTTTAAAATGCTGTTCTCCGCGAATCCTCTAGAGCAGTGATTACACTCGTAATTCCCTGGATGCGTCATCAGATGGACTTTGAGGTTATGCGCTTGAGTGAAACCCATACTACAATATTGGCATTGGAAGGGACGTTGCCCTGTATGTAACAATTCATGTTTTTTGACTTCTCCCAAGGATCTAAACCTTTTTCACAGTGGCTACAGCCATATGGTCTTCCCTCCAGTATGAGTTAATTCATGTCGTTTTACAGAGTTTCTTGTGTAAAACCTTGAAAAAAAAAGTACACATAATATTGTTTTTAGGTTATATGGTTAATCCTTTCCAGCTGTCTACTAAAATGGTGTTTATACCCATAAACTAAGGGGATGTCACCTAGTACCTTTTCGGCAATGTGATTAAATGATATAGGTCTCAACGCCAGGGACTAAGATAAAGACGTTTATTGTATAAGTAGAATATGACCTATTGATTTAAAAATATTAGTAGCAAGAAGCCGTAAAACAAGCTAGTATATTTAAAACAAAGGGTTTCATCACCTCTCCGTCCTTGCTCCCTGCTAATCAATAATACAACTAATTGGGTCATATATTTCCATTTTATGACGCTGCGCTACAAAATTTCCAGTTTTAGCGCCAACTTTGACTTTAACGTCGATTTAAAAATATTAGGAGTGAGAAACCATAAACACATGCTGTACTATTTTTGTAGAGAATTTCTATCTATAAATAATCTAATCGATAAATCGCGATTATGTGGCGCTGTACATACAAAATTCCCAATTTCCACACCCACTTTGACTTAAGTCATAAACACATGTTGGACTTTTTGTAGAAAATTTCATTACTTTTCCGAATCTGACCCCCGCTAATTGATAGAACTACTAATTAAGTCATAAATCGCGATTTCGAGACATTGTGCCTACAAATTTCCCGATTTTCGCACCAACTTTTGCGTCGATTTAAAAATATTAGAAACTACAAACACATGTTGGACTAATTTTGTAGAGAATTTTATCAGCATTTTGAATCTAACCCCCGCTAACTAATAGAACTACTAATTAAGTTATAAATCGAGATTATGTGACGCCGTGCTTAAAAATTTCCCAATTTTCGCATCAACTTCGATTTTGGATCGATTTAAAAATAGAGTAACCATAAAGGCATGTCGGACTATATTAGTAGAGAATATCATCAGCTTTCCGAACCTGATCACCGCTAATCGATAGAACCATTAATTAAGTCATAAATCGCGATTTTGTGACGCTATGCCTATAAAATTCTCAAATTTCGCACCAACTTCGACTTCAGCGTCGATTTAAAAATATTAGGAGCGAAAATCCATAAAGACATGTTGTACTATTCTTGTAAAGAATATCATCAGCTTTCCGAATCTGATCACCGCTAATCGATAGAACCACTTATTAAGTCATAAATCGCGATTTTGTGACGCTATGCATATAAAATTCATCAATTTTTGCACCAACTTCAACTTCAGCGTCGATTTAAAAATACTAGGAGCAACAAACCATAAAGTCATATTGGACTATTCTTAGGAAAATATCATCAGCTTTCCCAATCTGATTACCGCTAATCGATAGAACCACTAATTAAGTCATAAATCGCGATTTTGTGACGCTATGCATATAAAATTCTCAATTTTCGCACCAACTTCAACTTCAGCGTCGATTTAAAAATACTAGGAGCGACAAACCATAAAGTCATATTGGACTATTCTTGTGGAAAATATCATCAGCTTTCCCAATCTGATTACCGCTAATCGATAGAACCACTAATTAAGTCATAAATCGCGATTTTGTGACGCTATGCATATAAAATTCTCAATTTTCGCACCAACTTCAACTTCAGCGTCGATTTAAAAATACTAGGAGCGACAAACCATAAAGTCATATTGGACTATTCTTGTGAAAAATAATATCAGCTTTCCCAATCTGATTACCGCTAATCGATAGAACCACTAATTAAGTCATAAATCGCGATTTTGTGACGCTATGCATATAAAATTCTCAATTTTTGCACCAACTTCAACTTCAGCGTCGATTTAAAAATACTAGGAGCGACAAACCATAAAGTCATATTGGACTATTCTTGTGAAGAATATCATCAGCTTTCCGAATCTGATTACCGCTAATCGATAGAACCACTAATTAAGTCATAAATCGCGATTTTGTGACGCTATGCATATAAAATTCTCAATTTTTGCACCAACTTCGACTTCAGCGTCGATTTAAAAATATTAGGAGCGAGAATCCATCACACTTGTTGTACTATTTTTGTAGAGAATTTTATTAGCTTGCCGAATTTGACCCCCACTAATCGATAGAACCACTAATAAAGTAATAAATTACGATTATGTGACGCCGTGCATATAAAATTTCTAACATAGAATTCAGCGTCGATTTAAAAAAATTGGAGCAAGAAACCATAAACACATAATACACATTTTTCTGTGGAATTTTATCAGCTTTCCTAATCTGACCTTTGTTAATTGATAGGACCACTAAATAAGTTATAAATACCGATTATGTGACGCAGTGCATATAAAATTTCAAATTTCAGCGCCAACTTCGACTTCAGCGTCGATTTAAAAATATTAGGAGCGAGAAACCAACATTTTTATTCAATTCAAGCTCTGTATCTACCTGAATCATCCAAAAATAAATTACCAAAACAGTACTTACTTTCTTGAGCAATAGCTACACTGATAATTCCGTTCATTCGTGTGGATTTTCATGTGATAGAACAGACCACTTTGATAGTGAAAACCTTTACCGCAAATCGGGCATATCACCAACGTTTCGTTTCGATTGTGAGTTTGTTTGTGTGTCATTGCTTGACCACGTGTATAAAATCGTTTATCACATTGGTCGCATGGATATCTCCTACCTAAAAGTAAATATAAACTATTACCATTAGACTGGGGCGAAAAAATTGACTTTTTTTAATATATCGAAAATATTGTTTATGGTGACAATTAAAACACGTTTTGCTACATATAACGTGAACCTCATGTTCAATTGTTTCTTTGATATTACCATGCTAATTAGCGTAAAATACAAACTCTTTGCTAATTAAACCAAAATCGTATCTCTTCTAATAAGAAAGTTAGCAATAGTGCCGACTTAATAATTACCTAATATTGCAACATGACAATTTTTAACTCTTAATATCTCAAAAACTACTAACTTTTAAATAAGGTTTGATATGACTTTTTTATTCAGAATTTTACGTAGAATGCCAAAGTAAAATAAAAACCGTAAAAACTGTAGCATTCCATTTAAAAAAGTATGTTTTGCTGCATATCACGTGACCTAGATGTTTAATAGTTTTTCTGAAAAAATACCAGCGTAAAAAAACTGATTTTTTTATTTTAATTAGGTCGTATCTCTTACAGGAAGAAAGTTAGCAATAGTGCGGACTCAATGTAAATAAAAATCTTGAATTTTTGCAGAACATATTGAAAATGTATGTAAAAAATTACCTCAAGTTGTTATGCTCTTAGAGATTCTTTCTACTGAACTTGATTTTCCACTACTGAAAACTAGTTATTTAACATTAATTGAGTCAATAATAAGATATGGTATTTGTTTCTGGGGAAATTCTAGTCAAAATCTGTAAAGTCAATTTTTATTTTGCAAAAAGGGCTATAAGAACTATTTGCAAAATCAAATCTAGGGAATCTTGCAAACCTTTATTTATTAAACATAAGATATTGACACTGACATCTATTTTTATATTGGATTCTGTTTGTTTAATATATAAAAAATATTGGTGTAATTATAATGAAAACTCTTTATATAATTTTTGAAATAACTCCTGCTTTGATCTACTTATACCACATTCAAATATGATTAAAAATCTATATTTTATGAATTAAAAAATATATTTAATCATTTACCAAATTCTATAAAAATATTAAAAACATAAAGAAATTTAAAAAATATGTTAAAACAATTTAACTTAAAAGAGTGTATTACAATTTAAATGAATTTTTCGAGGATACATTTCCATAAAAGGTATTTCTTTTTTACTATTATATATTTGTGTGTGTATCTGTCTATGTTGTATATGTATATATAATTTATTGTTTTGCTTTGTCTACAAAGATATCTAAATATTTTTCATAACAATAAAGCTTATTATTATTATTATTATCACCATTACCCAATATGGCAATGCAATATTTAACTCTTCATAGGTATTTCAAAAACTACTAACTTTTAAATAAGGTTTGATATAACTTTTTAATCATAATTTTACGTAGAATGTCAAAGTAAAATGAAAATTTTTAGCATTCCATTTAAAAAAGTTCGTATTGGCGCATATCACGTGACCTTATGAATTGTTTTCTAACATTACCATGGTAATCAGCGTAAAAGATACAATTCTTTGCCAATTATACCAAGCTCGTATCTCTAATAATAAGAAAGTTACCAACAGTGCCAACTTAACTTTGAACACCCTGTATACTTACCTAAATGTTTATTCATATGATAGAATAAGCTACCATTACTCTGAAAGATTTTATCACAAATATTACACTGTGTGTTTATCTGATTCTTTAGATGTTACTGATTTACCAATTCCTATCCTGTGAACGTCTTTTAGATTGAGTTGAGAGATATTTTCGTAATCTAGAAATAATTATTTTATAAAACAAAAAACAATCATTTTTTTTCTAACGGTACTGTATTAGTATATTTCATAACTAGTGCTGAAAGTCCCACTTTTCCGCACGCGGCTGATGTTGACCGAACGACACGTAGCGGAGTTCGGTCAAGCAATCAAGTGCGGAAAAGGCACTTTCGGCACGTAGTTAGGAACGCTATTTTTCTACGAGCGTAAAGAAAACATAAAAACTAAAATTTTATTTATTTATTTATTTTTTTAACACGATGCTACCTAATATCCTACCATACCAAAGCAAAATTTCCTTTTAAATATAAAGTACATGAAAATCCTTCATTGCGACTCACAAATATTTGGTTTAAATTTTGTATACCTTTCGCACTAGTGCGGAAAAGTGCTACTTTCCACACGCTAGTAGAAAAAATATTGGTTATGGCGACAAAAGAAAATTATTCTAAAATCAAACACCCTGTATATTATGTTTACCATTAAAGGGGTTTTTAAAAGCTTTACAAAATACCACATTTAATATATCTATCTTTAACTAGTTTCAGAAAATATTGCAATTTAAATTTGGGTATAATTTCCATTATATCTACAGTCTTACCTTAGTGCTGTAGGTAGGATAATAAAAATCATATCTACTGTTTCTCCAGATTTAAGTGGTCATATTTCAAAAACTATTAAAAATAGATACATCAAATTGGTATTTTTGTAAAGCATGTCTAAGACCTTTTTAATGGTGACATAATATACAGGGTGTTTCATTAAAAAAAATCTTCTCCACACATTTTGGCTCACTCTGTATATGCAAAATACATTTTTTTAACGGTTGAATAATTTTTCTAAAACTTTTGTATTTAACTCACATCATTAAAATTACCGATTTTTCAACAATTGTTGCATTTCTTATACAAAATCTCGGAATCAGTCACTTTTGAACCTTGAATCATATTCTTGAAGGAAATTAAATTCTCACTTGGAATACCACTAGTGCTAAATTTATTTCCGGAAATTTTTTTCAAGACTGAATATTTTGAAAATATTCATGGCCGAGAAATAAATTCGGAATAATTTAAGCACGTGTGGTATTCGGTAAGAGAAATTTCACACCAAGTTTGTGTTAAATAATATTCTTTTAAATTAATATTTGTAACTTTTGACACGAGCTTTAAAATTCTTACTATAAAGGTAAATATTTTCCATTTTACCAATGTAGTAAATATAAATATTGTAGAGCTTATCATTGGTTTATTTCTTTATGATATATAACCTTAGTATTATCACTACAGTTGGTAAAAATAGTTTATTTTAATTTTTAGACCAATACCTTGCTTTCGTCTGCTCTTCACTTATGTCTAGTACTTCTAGTCTTATGATATTATTTTACTAACTGTAGTTGTATAAAAATGTCATTTCGAGAGTCATTAAAACCTTACATTATTTTTATATTATATATGTCTGAAATACTACAATTGGTACAAATAACATTTTCTTTAATTATAAATGTGAATCACAGACATGACGTTAAAACAAATTCAATGATTATGTCAAAAAATTTCCACTATAATTTCGCTCCAGAATTTACCCCAGGCGGAGAAAAATTTCCGAGAAATTCTTGTGTTGTCATCATGGTAATGCAACCAAAACTACACATTTGATTGGTCAAAGAACAGTGGTGTGAAATGTTCTACAAAAAGCTCTCCTAATAAATTTCCGTACAACGAGCCGTTTTGTTGTAAATCGCGCCTTAAAAATTAATTTATTATTTTTTTAAATTTTGTCACCTAGATTATGAATTTTTAAACTACCATAAATATTAATATCTTTATAAAACAAAAAATATACTTAAGGGAAAGTTTATGCTGTACAAAAAAGGCCTTCTTACTCTTTTCGATAAATTAACTCCTTTCAAAGTTATTCAATGTTGTAATTGAAATGAAAATTTATTTCAACTTTGAATAACTTTAAAAGGAGATCAATTTATCGAAAAATGTTAGGAGACCTTTCTGTAGAGCATACAATTTCCCTTAAAAATATGTTTTTGTTTTATAAAACATATTGATATTTATGGTAGTTTAAAAATCCAGAATCTAAGTGACAAAATTAATAAAATTTAATTAATTTTTAAGGCGCGATCTCAAGAAACGGCTCGTTCTACGGAAATTTTCTAAGAGAGCCTATTTGTGTTCAAGACCCTAAATGACAATTTTATACAACTACAGTTAGTAAAATAATATCATAAGACTGAAGTACTAGACATAAGTGAAGAGCAAACGAAAGCAAGGTATTGGTCTAAAAAATTAAAATAAACTATTTTTACCAATTGTAGTAATATAAGGTATATATAATATAAAAAGAATAAACAATGATAAGCTCTAAAATTACATATATTTGCAACTACAATTGATAAAATGGAAAATATTTATTTTATAGTGAAAATTTTAAAGCTCATGTCAAAGTTACAAATATTAATTTAAAACAATATTATTTAACACAAACTTGGTGGGAAATTTTCTTACACAGTACCACACGTGAAATTTTTCCTCGGCCACGAATATTTTAAGAAAATTCTCGGGATAATTTTCAAAATATTAGTGGCCTTGAAAATTTCCGGAAATAAATTTAGCACTAGTGGTATTACAAGTGAGAATTTAATTTCCTTCAAGAATATTGGTCGAAGGTTCAACATTGACTGATTCTGAGATTTTGTATAAAAATGCAACAATTGTAGAAAAATCAATAGTTTTAATGAACACCTCTTAATGGTATTAATTACGGGCTGAAAAATTTAGAATATTTTTCTTTTGTCGTCATAAACAATATTTTTACAGTGCCGCTAGAAAAAAAATGTTTTTTTTGGCCCAGTCTTATAATCATATTTAGCTGTACTAGATGGTGTATAGCCAAACTGTGGGCATAAGAAACCCCATGTAAATTTTGATACCTGTAAAACATTGGCTTCCCCATTAAATTTATAACAAAATTGTATTGGACTATTTTAAAGATATTGATAAGATAAGCTCACACACAAAATTCCGTTATTTTCTAATAAGCCAATTAAAGTTATTTAATAAAAACTATTTCTAAAATTGTTGCATACCTGATATGTAGCATAATGAATCCACCAGTAATAAATAAATAACAATAAATAACTAATAGAATGTAAAACGTCAAATAAAAAGAAATTGACACGACATTTTATTTATTACTGGTGGATTCATAATGGTATGTATCAGGTATGCAAATACTTTAACAATAGCAGGGAGCCCAAGATGCTTCAAATTTGCGGTCTCTATGACTCGAGCATCATAGAGAGCTATTGGGTTGCAAAGCTTAGATGATAAGAAGAAAAAAATGTTATATAATGTATACCTTTTCATCGGGGCGTTAGCGGCTATAGACTTTTCAAGCATGTCAAAACAATATTTTTATTACTTCGGCTTGTGGAAATCATTCAAATCCTATTAAATTATATACTTTTCCGGTATCCTTGAATTAATTTCTTCAAAATAAAATATAATAACCACGCTCGAGCATGTCGAAAATGACGTTTGTTTTACAAACTTTGTAGCCCTCCGCTTTCTTTAACCACTGTCATGCAAAACTGTCACATCTGTCAAAAATGCCAAAGCTCGCGCGCAATTTTGACCGTGTGTATTCAAAAACTGCCACATCTGGCTTGGCATGCGACTTGATGTCCGAGTTTGATTTTTCGTGGCGCGCGTCGTGCAAACTTGTGTATGTATAGGACACGTCAGTTAACGTTTCAGTTTAGGGACGTCGTTTACGGGGTTATATTGTTGGTTTTGAGTTAACAAATGGCTCTTTGGCGCCAGGAAGATGTATTGCGTGATTTTATAGATATGTACCAAGGTTATCCATGCTTTTGGAAAGTTAAAAGTAATTAATACATTGACAAAAATAAAAAAACTTTTCGATGAATCACGCTTATGTTTAAGTTAATCACGCCACCATGCTGCCAAAACTGACACAGAACTGACAGGTACATCTGAATCGTGTGTATCAAAGGCTTCATTTGACATTTGCTTTCATGCAAGTGCGTTTCAGGTTTGCATGACCGTGTATACCCCGGTTTACGCCACTCTCAAACTGTCAGATTAATGGAATATATACTCTTTAGCATGTAATTAACTCACCCTATCTTAATCTGACGCGCACGACAATTTCTGATGGATATATTTTTGGTTTTTACGGTCGCCCCTGTATACGGGGCTCATATTTGGTGGAGGTATTTAATCTGGTACAAGGTATCCTCCGATATATTTTTCTGACGCGCTGTAGTAACTTCAGAAATCCCCTTTGGGCTCCCTACCACAAATAGTTTTCCTTAATGGACCTTTAAGAGGTAAAAAAAAATAGTCAGGATGAAACCCATTAAAAAAGGTAGAAAATATAACAAACACTAAATGAAAAATAAATTACGGGCAATTTAAGGTCAGGGAAAGGGGCTAGGGGGGGTGTAAAGTACGGTTTTTCCGATTTCCGGTAAAACTACAACTCCTATGAAAAAACGTTAAATGGCAAAGTTGTAGGCAATAAAAAGATCTACCACTTTTGTATTTACCTTTTCTTTACATAACCTTAAAATTAATGTGGAAAATTTAAATAACCAAGTTTCTGTTTTTTTTTATTGTTATCTCTTACAAAAAGATTCACAAAATTTAGTGAAAACCAATGTTAGTTTATAAATATATATATATATATATATATATATATATATATATATATAATATATATATATATATATATATATATATATATATATATATATAATAAGAAGTAATGTTCTTGAGCCTTAGAATAAACAATTTAATAAAATAAATTTCTGCAAAACTGCTCACCTCGAAATTCACAAACCTGTGAACTGATGAGGTGTGCCAGTTTCCATAATGGTTTGTTGGTATTACAACACATGCTACTTACGCCATATACACCTAGATGGCACCCTTTTTACCGTCTCCAACCTAACGGTACTCTGGCTGGTTGTTTTGAAATTGCTTGGCGAGATGGCTCTGGCCGCTGAACTTACTCCCTTAGTTCCGACAGAGATTATGTTTGTGCGACTAGAAACATAGTCAAGGTGTCAGCAATGTACAGCGGTTGTGATGATTCCCAACAAGGATGAAACACGTGTCACCGTCTTCATTGCGACCAGGATTTTCCATTTATTTGGAGACTCCGTAATTTTAAAGTAACCAGCCAAGTAGTCGTTTCTACCAGGTTATGTATTTTTTTCTTCTCTTTATTTGCCATTTAGGAGCCTCTATGCCCAAGAATTTAAAACTTTTATTAAATTATATATGTATATACATATATATATATATATATATATATATATATATATATATATATATATATATATATATATATATATATATATATATTTTTTTTTTTTTTTTTAGCACGCTATAGCGGATGTAATAATACAGATGACCGGGCCATGACCAAGGTCAACTGCAGTGGTTACTGCGGAGAAACTATCTGTCGGATGATTGCGACCATACTTATAATAACTGCCTTCTGCATCCACAGTATTGTTGAGTCAGGCAGGTTTAATTCCTTTATGTGTTTTACTGTGTTCACATGTACAAGCCCGTTAGCGCTGATGATTAATGGCAGAATTTTGACGCTTTTCAGGTTCCACATACTCTTTATTTCCCTTGCCAACTCCGTATAGTTGTTGATTTTTGTGACATACGTTTGAGCTAAATTGTGGTCTAGTGGTACAGCAAAGTCGACTATTATGGCTGTCTTTTCGTTTTTGTTGAATAGGATCATGTCTGGCCTATTGTGTTCTATAGGTTTGCCGGCGTCAACTGGCATGTCCCAATACAACTTCGCCTGATCATTCTCCATTATTGTCTTTGGATCATAATTGTGGTGGGGTGTGAATCGACCTATTATTCCCCATTGTATCCCTAGCAGTTGGTGGACAACCTTCCCCATATTATTGTGTCTTTCGAGATACCTAGTGGATGCCAGGGGTGTGCATCCTCCTGATAGATGTTGTACCGTCTCCTCACTCGCATTGCATATTCTGCACTTAGTAGTGTTTAATTGTTGTTTCATTATATGGTGCGCATAGTTCCTGGTACAAACAACTTGATCTTGAATAGCAAGTAAGGCGCCCTCTGTTGCGGGGTACAGGTATCCGGTAGTAAGGTAAGTATTGGATTTAACTAGATCTACCTCAGGTTGATGCAAACTAGAGTGGTACCGCCCATGGAGTGCCTTGCCTCGCCATCTCGCCTCTAAGGTTTTTGCTAGGCTTTGTTCAGCTTCAGGCTCGTCAGGATGTGCCAGATTCAGGATGGTGAATCGATTATCCCACGCCACAAGTCGTCGGAAGAAAGGTAAGGTGCGTTCCCTGAAGTATTTTTTAATAGTTTGGATTTCTTTCAGGGTGGCGTCCTCAATGTTGGAAAGTCCTCTTCCTCCGTCTTTCCTTGGCAGGTAAAGCCTCTCAATTGCCGAGTTTGGATGCAGCAATCCGTGTGCTGTGAAGGCAGTACGAACCCATCGGTCAAGTTGTTGCAGATCGGTCTTGGACCAGGTAAGTATACCAGCTGTGTAGGTAAGGGAGGGAATTGCCCACGCGTTTATGGCCATAATCTTGAACTTTGCGTTTAGTTCCGTCTTAAGAAGCTTAGTGACTCTTCGTTTGAATTCTTTCTCAGCAAGATTTTTATTATTTTGGTGTTGTATTTGAAAAGTCTGTTGGAATCCTAGATATTTGTACGTTTGTTCCAGTCCAAGGCCTTGGATTTGCGCGCCGTCTGATAACACCGTGTCGCCCTGTTCAGTCATCTTACCCCTTCTGACATGCGCCGTTGCACATTTGTCAAGGCCGAATTTCATGTTGATGTCCCTGCTGAAGCATCTGACCAGCTCCAGCTCGCCTTCAAGCTGCTGAGGACCCCTCGCATACAACTTGAGGTCATCCATGTAGAAGAGGTGAGTTATTTTGGCTTGATCATCTACAGTGTATGCGTACGAGCTTTGGTTCAACATGCGGCTAAGCGGGTTGAGTGCTAAACAGAACCAGCTCGGGCTCAAACTATCCCCCTGAAATATCCCTCTCTTGATCGATATTTCTCTGGTCTTGTACGATTCAGTGTTGCTTTTCACCGATAGAGCAGTTCTCCAGTCAGTCATCAGATGTTGAAGCAATCCGATTATTTCCTCATTTACCCCGTAAATGCGTAGGATTTCCACCAGCCACGAGTGCGGCACTGAATCGAATGCTTTTTGGTAATCGATCCAGGCAACCGACAGATTTTTTTGTCTTTTTGGGCTTGCTTGGTTACTATGTTATCGATCACCAACAGTTCCTTACAACCTCTCGCTCCTTTTTACACCCATTCTGCTCCCACGCTAAGATATTATTCGCTTTGGTATGAGCGTTAATTTTCTTTCCGATCACGGAGGTAAGTATTTTGTATGCAGAGGGCAGGCACGTGATTGGTCTATAGTTTTTGGGATCGGATAGGTCTCCTTTTTTGGTAGCATGTGTGTTACACCAGCTGTGAAATAATGCGGAACTTTTGTTGGGTCTCGGATCGCCTCGTGTATCAGTTTGGCCAGGATGTTGTGTGCTTTGGTGAAAGCCTTCCACCAGTAATTATGAATGCCATCTATGCCCGGCGCTGTCCAGCTTTTTAAGCTTTTCACAGTTTCCGATATTTCTTGTTCTGTAACCGTAGGCCTTGACATTTGCCTGAAGCCACGAGCGTTTTCTTTTTCTGTGAGTATCCACGGTGCGTTATGGTTATGCTGGGTTTCTTCAGACCATATTTGTGACCAGAATTCCGTCATTTGCTCTTCGGACGGCCTTGTATTTGTTTGTTCGGTCTCAGCTTCCAGTGAACGATAGAATAATCGCTGATTATTGGCGAATAATCTGTTTTGATGGTGCCTTAGAGTTCTTTTGTGGTAGCTTCTGAGTCTTTTACCTAGACTTGCCACTTTTTGCTTCAGCATCTCCATATGAACCTCGAGATTCTGTTTATATTCAGGTTCACTTTGTCTTATTCCCGCTTTTTAGCAATTGCGGTGATTTTCTTACTGACTTTTTGGTATATATATATATATATATATATATATATATATATATATATATATATATATATATATATATATATATAATATCTTTAACTTAATAATGGAAAGGACCCTTTTTTCAATCAAAAATCGGCACATATCAAAACATCGGCATTTTTAAAAACTCTGTGGTCTTTTTGTTCGTTGAAATCTCTGCTTTCTGATGGTGTAAAAAATATACATTACAATGAGAAACATTTTCAGGCAATATAAAAAAACTCGGATCCGATTTTTAATAAAATTATTATTAGACCAGGGTTGATCATTTTTGAAACGAGGAAAAAATTATAGTAGGATAAAACCTATTGAAAAATGTAGAGAAAATAACAAAAATAAAGAAAAAAAAATATGGTGAGTTTTTAAGGAGAAAAACGGTTTTATTTACAGTGGTAATGTATATTTTTTTACGCCATCAGAAAGTAGGGATTTTAACAAAGTAAATGCTTACCGACTTTATTGAAAATGTCGATATTTTGACAAGTGAATTTTTGATTAAAAATAAGAGTACTTTTTCAATAATAACTCAAGATAAATAATATGTAAAAATAAATATTTTCAATACAAAAAATTACAGTCTATTTGGGACTGATTAAGGTAAGTTTTCACCAAATTTTGTGATTTTTTTTGTTTATGTAAAAGATTAAAATTAAAAAAAATAAAAACTTGGATATTTAAATTTTTTACATAAAAATGCACAAGTTGTAGATCTTTTTATTACCTAAAACTTTGCCATTATTTTTTTTTCCACAGGACTTTCTTTTGCCAAAAATCAAAAAAAAAAAAAAAACGATTTTTACCTTTAAACCCTCCTTCCCTTCTCTCTTCCCGACTTGAGATTACCCATAACTTCAACATAACAAAATTTAGAGTTAAGCTTATCTTATCAACATTTTCAAAATAATAGTAATAAATAATAATAAATAGTCCAATACAATTTGGTTGTAAAATCAATAGGAAAGCCAATTTTTAAGGTATCAAAATTTACATGGGTTTTCCTATGGCCTGTTTGGCGATAGAAACAAACTTAATTTAAAATATCTACCTGAATTTTTTATCACAGATATAACACATTACATTTAATTTATTTTTCATGCATACTGAACTATGTATCCTGACTTTTTCAGTGTGGACATCGGTTTTTCACAATACGGACATTTATACTTATAATTGAGAGCCAATTCGAATGCCTCCCTGTCTTTATCATTTAAAATAACGTATCTATCTAATATTTCATCATCTACAGGGGTGTCAATAAAGATAGCATCGTCCTGCTGAATATCAACACCAACATCTTTGTTAGGTTGGTTTAAATCATAATCATAAGTGTTTTCAGTGGTTTCCTTATAAATTTCAGTAAGATTGGGTTGGATGTCTTGATTTTCAGAGGTTTCCACCGGTTCTAAAATTTTTTTTAATAATTATTTATAGCTTTTGCTCCATTTGTAGCTTTGTCCATCAAGATTATTATTCAGTATGGGGATTGCGAAAAGTCTTAAAGTTTTGGGTGTTATTCAAGGAAGAGTTGGTTAGTTCTGGTTAGTTATAGTGAGGCATTAAATGAATTCAAGAATGAGAAGTATTAACTAACAACAAAACTAAAAACTTAAAAATATATTATGACAAAAAACCATGTTAAATGGTTTTATTCTTCTATTTATTGCTCGCACATAATGTTAACGACGCGTTTAGACAACGATAGTTGATTGCCGTCTGCCATTTGTATGACGCTTGTAGCATCTTTTGTAACTGGTTTTAAGTCTGCTAAAAGTTAAAAATAATTTGGTAAGTCCTAGCTACCAGATTGCACCAATCCTCTCATCAATCTGGGGTATTGATCAGACAAATAATAAAATTGTTGGGCACTTGAAATTTCTATCATAATAGTTACTGTGGATACGCTAAGCTCAACAGTTTTATTATTTGTCTAATCAATACCCCAGATTTATAAGAAGATTGGTGCAATCTGGTAGCTAGCACTTACCAAATATTTTTTAGCTTTTAAGTACAACAATAAAACCCTTTAACATTAAAAAAATTATCTAATTAGCTGGGCCCTTCATATTGATTTGGGTAATTTCTCAAATTTAATTTACATAAAAATACTGCCATATCCATTAAACAACAATATTTTAGCAAATACCTTACCTTGACTGATTTTTTCAATAACTATAGATGGCTCTTCCAACACTGGCTTGGGCTTCTCGGATCCTTTTTTAACAAATGAAGCACTTATGATTGTCCCCAAATTATTCAAAAATCCATCGTAGAGTTGATTATTTTGATTTTCGTTTTCTTCCTCAACAATCAGCAAATCTTTAATATTGAATTTTTGGTGTCCGAGTACTACTTCTACTAAAGCTTTACTGTCATTATTATTTTCATTGGTATTATGTCTGGCTAGGACTAAATAAATATATATTATACAGACTCATAGTTTTAATTTTAATAGTATGGACTACAGTGAATTACCAAAAATACTTAAATAGTAAAAGAAGTCTCCTACCTGCAGTTTTTCAGACTCCCCAGTTGAGTCACTATCACTTAAATCCTCTAACTGTCTCTTAAGAGTCTTTTCAGATTGTTGATATTGAATTTTTAAATCATATGAAATTTTTAAAAGCTCTACACATATAGCACACATAACATGAGGATATATTCGACTCAAGTTAACTTTTTTGGACATAACAAATTCAATTGCTTCATAAACCAGAGGTTTTGGGAACATTTCCCCTTTTAGTGGTTCATCTAATGCAACCATCTTTGACACACTTTGAGTTAAACAAATTCTACATTTTGTTTGTAAATTAAACTTGTTGTATCTCTTAACATATTTCATGGTGACATTTATTTAATTGGTATATATTTATTTTTATTTATTTACCACTTTATAAACAGTTCATTTTGCTAACGGCTGCTAACCAAACTTTATTGACAGCGTCCAATTTTGTGGGAGTGACCACAGATTATCTACACGGAGAATTAAAAACATTATTTTTTGTTTAACCTTAGAGCATGTTCACTAAGAGAGAGAGAGAGAGGAGCAACAGAGAGAGAGCAACAGAGAAAAAATAGATAGGGCTCATGAATTTGTTGGAGACGGCTAAAGCTTAGGTCAGTTTACCATAGGTCAAGGTTGGGGTAAAGTTTACCCCAATTTTGTCGAATCTAAATGCGCCCCTAAGGGTGTTGATTCGCCTCTGTACGACAGGTTGCTGGGGGTGATATAACAACCTTGGTGTAAAAATTGTCCTACCTGTGACGTAACGGAACTAATTTTGCCCGTTGTGTTCAGAATAAAACATGAAAAAATAAACATACGATAACCTCAAATTTGTATTTTTTTTCGTGCTTTGGTTTGTAGCTTTCTTAGAGCCTTGTATTGTATTTTATATTTATTTACAATAGTTAACCTTAAGTTTTTTAAATTTTTAATTTTGTTTGCGCTTGCGGTTAAATCAGGAGAGGGGTGCTCGGTTGTTTGTCTCAAAGCGATTCTAAACAGGAGGTTGTCTACCGAGCGTTACCAGAGTGGCTTTTCAGTGACGCAAATAGAGCGCTCCCGAGTAGCTCAGGAGCATTTCGTTCTACTTTATGGCGTTCCAGTGACGGAAAGTGTTATGCACCTGAGCTACACCGTTTTTCTTTCCCTTGCCTCCTCATGCACCAACCCCTCTTTGGTTTTTGTGCTTCAAACGTGTTTTTTTATGGTTAAGGGTGGATTTTTTAAAATTATTTATTTAAAATGGAATTGGATCTTAAAAAGAGATTATTATTATAAAGCCAAGAAAGGTTAAAAACAACGAAATTTTAAAATTTCTTAAAGAGATATCTCTTTCTTTGTCTAAGCATGCGTTCCAGTGACTAACTTTTAGAGCAGTTCAAGAGCTTCAAGCCCTGGAGCGTGACGCACAAAAATTTTCGTCAGTGGAAAGCAACCCAGGCGTCGATTCTGAATGCAGCTCTGGGGCGCATTCAGATTTGACAACCTTGAGGTAAAACTTACCTATTTTGTGACGTCACTAAACGAATTTGTTCCTTAATGTTTAGTTTTGATAAGGTTTTGCTTATAGCGCATGGGCTAGTTTTGATTGCATCGATGGATACAGCCCATTAAGCGGTAATTCATTAAAGCGTTTTTAAACTACCGATGGAGAATCCAATGGATTTCCATCAAAGCGTTTTTATAAAATGCGCACTTTCATTTAAGGTCTGTTTGGCATAACTTAAATTTATAACAATTGCACTATACTACACTGCACTACACTTTACCAAATAAAGCTTTTACCGGGCCTGATTCTGAATGCGTCCCTGCACGCAGTGCACGCGCACGCCACTGGTATTTGACATACAATTTCGAGATGACGTGTCGCCATATTTCTTCTGTTCATTTTATGATTTTTAAAATTTTAACTTGAAGCGTTTAAAGGTTGAAGCTTCATATTTCACTGGTATGTGGAAAAGTATCCCAAAACAGTTTTCCTTGTATTAGTGCAATTGTTGGTTTTCTTAAGATATAGTTTCCAGCGCCATAATAAAAATTATTAGCGCGTCATCACAAGCACAGCCCGAAGGAGTTTCTTGCCTCCAAACTAAGTTATTATACATAATTAATAGTGTTTTAGATAGCAAGTAAGGTCCAAATACTTTACTTTTCTTTCAAGAAATAGATCTCATTGGTCTTTGAAGGGTTTTCTAATTTAGAAGTTTTAACCTAACCTCAAAATGGGTGATAGTGACGATGAATACGATAGAAAAAGAAGGGACAAATTTAGGGGCGAAAGGGCTGAAGCAAGTTACCGAGGCACAGAGCGAGTAACGAGAACAAGGGACGATTGGTCTGAACGGTAAGTTTCTTTGGAAATGTATCATTATTTTATTAATAACCTACATTTTGCATATGGTATTCATAGATATAAATCCAAGTTAAACGAACCATTTTAGCTCATAATTTCGGTTGAGAATATAAATTAATTAAAATAGAAGTGTAAAAATATCATTACACAAAAAAGTTCATCTAAATACTCTTTTTTATCCCAAATTTTTAGTGAAACATGGTCTCGTCCAAGACCCAGAGACTATCGTCCAAGGGACCGTGGCTACTCTCCCAGTATGGAACCTGCAACAAAGAGGATGCGTCATGACTACTATGGTGGAGGAGACAATTATTACAATCATTACACTCCCTATCATCAGTCTGCCCATAGGTAAGTAAAAGATTATGTTAATTTTAATGTGCATCTAGATACGCATGTGTAAACATCTTTTTTATTTGCATTGCAATTTTAATTGTTGTTAGATTGTAAATAGAACCAAGACGTAACTAATAAAGGACTTTAATTATCAGGTTTTACTTGTAACTGAAGATCTTAGCTTGTAGGCTGTTTATTATTTATTTGCTGACCCAATCATAGATGAAAATAACAATAAATATATTAAGGTTAATTCTTAAGTTTTTGTACAAAATGTAAAACGCCTCTTCAGTTATAAGTAAAATATGAAATAAACCACCTATGGTTGAACATTTTATTTATTTTTTTCTAAAACACAACATATCAACTGTGGAGCTTATATACCTATTTATTTATTGGTACTCCTTACAAACACAAATAAATGTAATTACATGTAAGGGACTACATACTTACAAACTAAATAACTATGTGCTAAATTATTTTAGTTCTTTAGTTTTTATCTTTTGATAAGTTATCAGATACCTGAGATACGAGGGGTAACCGAAAATACAACATTTTTAAACTCACCCTGTAGCATCTTTCGTTTGACAAAAAAGTAGTATGATGTCGCGAAAACCGCATCTTTTTAACTTCACTTATAAGTGAGAAACCCCGTAAAACACACGAAAATATGCACCCTGTATAACTCAAAAACCCTGTTGTCAGTTATTTTTTCTAATCTTTTATCTCAAAGAGCATCAAAAATGCTACCTGTTTGCTCATTTAAACTATTTTCTATTTTAAGTAATAACGAAGTTACCATTAGCGAAAACTTAATTTGGATGATCTTGTATAATATAAATCTTTATCAATCCGATCGTGAAATTCTAATATTGTTAAGTTTTGCATCCAATTATTATACTGCATTTAATAATTTGCAGATCAGTAGAAAATAGTTTTAAGTTTATTTTATTATTATTTTGCCACGCTTATAGATTTCCTTATGTGTTCAAATGTCCTCCCCACTAACCAGACCTAACTAACACGACTATTGTCTCTCTTTAGTTTTCAAAGGAGTTTTTTCTTCAGAGAGCCGGCTGCAGCCCCCAGGCCGAAGGGCAGCAGCCGCCCATGATGTCTTTTAAGGCTTTCTTGGCTACCCAAGACGATAACATTTCAGATAGCGAGGCCATCGAAAAATATAACGATTATAAGTTGGAGTTTCAACGGCAGCAGTTGAATGAATTCTTTGTTGCCCATAAGGACGATGAATGGTAAGTGTAGGATCTTCTAGAACCGTTTTTTGTTTATTATTATTAACCTTTATTTTAGCTTGTGGTGTATATGTCAGGCCGTTCAAGTCTTGAATCTGTATTTTTTGCATTGCATCGAGATGGGATTAGGTCCAGTAGTTTTTGCGACGTTTCGTCCTTTTACACGCCATCAGGAATATTTAGTCGGTGTAGTTAGATTGTTCCTGAGGTTATTGTTGGAGAAACATCGGAAAAGCGTTCCATTTTGATGCAGTCGAAGCCATGAAATATTGATTTTTGATTTGATATTCGGCTTTGTAGGCTTAGTATTTGCCACTTTATTTTTGGAAGATTTGGTCTAATTTAAAGCTTTTTGGGCCAATTATATTTTTTAATTAACCAAACGGCTTTTTAGAATAAACTGAGTTTACACTTAGGGCAAAAAAAACAAACAAAATTTTGATCAAATTCAATATTAAATAATTTTTTGGTTTTTTGACAGATTTTAATTATCTCTTGGTCCAATTGTTGGTTTCTTCCATCAAGATTATTATTTAATATGGAGATTACAAAAAGTGTTATAGAATTAGGTGTTTGTTATACAGGGGAGAGCAAAATGTTGTATTTCAGATTTTTGTTTTTTTTTTAAAGAGATATAGGGTACAATAAAATGTAAAATATATAAAAAAAAATCTTGTATATTGTACCTTTTAGGACCTTTAAAAAATACTCCATTTGTCATAGTTATTTTTATTAGTTTCAAAAATATGACCATCCAAATCTTAATTTTACCCAATTCCACAGTGTTCAAATATTTGGGAAAATGTAACATTTATCTCTCCCCTGTATAACACCTAATCCTATAAAACTTTTTGCATTCTCCATATTAAATAATAATCCTGATGAAAAAGCTACAACTAGACCAAAAAATTATTAAAATCTGTAAAAAAAAAGTTATTTAAGATTAAATTTGAACAAAATTTTGTTTGTCCGGTTTTATTTGTCCCAAAGTGTATTTATACATAAAAAATGGCAAATTCTGAGTAATTTGTTAAAATTTATAATTCTTTTAAATAGGATGTTCCTGAATAGTGTAAAATAATATTTTTTTCTGGAGCTTCTTTTAGATGTATTATTTTACTAAAGCATAAAATCAAAAATGTTCTTTTTGAGCTTTAGGATGATTAATAGGTGATCCCAAAGGTTTCTGACCTGAGATAAATTAAAGGTAAAAATACTGTTACTAAACTGTCAGAAATTGCTTCGTCTTCGTCCGCTAAATAAGGCACTACAGCTTCCTGAATCTTTTTATAACACACACACACATTATTTCCCAGCTTCAACAAGAGTTAAGTCTGGGCTGTAGGAAGGATGAGGGTTTCCTCAAAATGTACACTTCATAACAGCCATTGTCCACATAAGGATTTCAAAAATTATTTAAATTTATACAATTTTATGTTCTACATGATTTATTTGGAATAAAAATTAAGTAAGTACCGAATATATTCCATATTTTAACCAAGGAAAAAGCCTAAAAACTTGGTCCTAAATTCTAGATACTTCAGTAGTTGAAAATACCAACTTAAAGATAAGATGAAAATAAAATCAACTATATAATTACCTGTCACTTAACATAACAACTATTTTGAGCACTGACTTAATTCTCTTATAACATAAAAAAACCACTGTTTGTCCATTGTGGTCTTCCTTATTATTTAATATTATTTTTCAGTTATATGGAACTGACAAGCAACAACAAAAGTAACAAGTTTTTCTTACTTGCTGTCACCTAACTAATTTAGAAAGAAAGTAGGCGTATAAGTATTTTAACATGCCCCACACTGATTCACAATTGTCCCAGAAATCCAAAAATGTTAAAATATAGGGGATGTTCCATTTAACAATTCAAAACCAGAGCCATTTTTGGTGAAACCAGAAGTGACCAAAAAATGAAACATAAGAAATCTAATTTTTTTCCATGATATTTACCTGTAATGAATATCGTTTTGATACATATAATAATCTAGATGTTATGTCTTATCTAATAGATTGGTTGACAACCAGTATATCGGTGGAGTCAGGCCGAAACCTTTGTGATCATATACCTATGTTAAATGATTGTATCAAAGTATTTCCCAATAAAACAGATGTGTTTGATTTTTATGAAATGCAATAATTTATAAACAAGTAAGTGATGTGGATTTTTTCACTGTAGGATAATAATGAGTGATTTTATCCTTTAAAAAACTCACATAATAGTTGAATGTAATAAAACACTTTTGAGTAGAAAATTTAATAAATTCACAATGTGCATCATATGTTTCACTTACACTAGCTTTTTGAACTAGTACTTTGAACGAATATTAAAGCAAGCACAATAAAATGGTAATATTTTTTTAGCCAGTCCCGGATCTTGATTTTTTTAGGGTGGGGCAAAAATTGCCCTCTGCCGCTCCCCTTTTCCTCGGTTTGCGTCTTTTAGATTGTTGAAAAATTGAGGAGAGAAATAATAAGGTCCTTGCCTTTGAAAACGCGCCTTTTTCTCCCTTTTTTTTCATCCCTTGGCGCTTCTCCAGATAAACTTATCCCAAATAAAAGTGAAAAGTAAAAAAAAGTCCTCGCCTTTCAAATCGAGCCCCTTTTCTTCCTGCCTTCCTGCTTATTTTCATTTTGGTACAACTTGTAGGTGTCACCCGGGGCAGACAACCCGACTTGCCCCTACACTAGACCCTGGCCTATCTTTAGCTATTAAGTGAAGAATTTTAGGTCAGCTGATTTTTAGATATGTTGTTCTCCTTCCTCTTATGGATAGATCCTGGGCAGTCTGACTGGCGGTAGTGGTTGTATTTATTAGTTCGCATCAACGACGTATGGACCAGGTTTGTTTACGTTTGAGTTGTTGTCATCAATACATCACAGTAAAAGCGCTAAAATGCGGTTTGCCAAATTTAATTTTTCCACTCTAAACTTACTAACCACAAGTAGTTGTTGGATAAGCCTCTATATTAAAGAATTTTGTAATATACCTTTTTAAATAAACAATACATATATCTTTATCCTTTTTAGATATCATAATAAAAAAATATGTTGAAATATTATAAGTTATTATCTTTTTTAAAAAAGCAAAATTCTGAAAATAAGTGATTATTTGTTAATCCCGGCAACGCCGCTTAGGGATTTTTACTCCATCGTAAATAAAACATGAATGAACTCTTCCTAAACGCTTGTGGGTGACGCCCCCTTGCTTTGTCATTTCTGTTGGTTTCTGTCATTTGACAATTTGGAAAGCCAAAAGTGATCAAATAAAGCTTATAAAGCGTTTTTTTGTGTATTTTCTGGTGTCTGTTGGTGATTAAAAAGTGTTTTTAAAGACAATATGGGTAGGCAGTGCTTTGTTTGTAGAAGGGTAAACTATTTATCCGCACCTCACTTTTCACAGGTAAATAGAGAGCAACGTCGTTGGGTGCATACTATCGACCAAGGTCAAAAAGTAAGCCCGCCATTTTCATTTCTCGCTTGCCTCACCCCCTTTGCCTATTAGGATTGTTGGCTTAATGTTTACCATAAAATTATGAATGAATCGCCGGGGGCATACGTCGTTGGTTCGCATCCTACCTATACAGGTAATAATCCAAGGTTTTGAAAACATTTTAAAAACCTGATTTTCAATTTCTTGTCTTTAGATAGGTTTACCTAACATATTTTTTTATTGCCAGACCGTTTTATCATTGCTTATTATACAGTCGTCCCCCTCCTAACTTCTGAACCGTTCGGTATATTTTGATGACACTTGAAACGGTAATATATGAGCAAGGCGTGCATTTTTTGACATATCAGTGACAGCTCTAAATGTCAAGGTCACAGCTGGGTGCCAATGCAACCGCTACCGCCAGTTTACCCTTTCCAAGATTTCGTTATTAATACTATATTGAAACTTAATAGTGCTTGAATAGACTATAACTGTTTATAACCCCCGGGGCTTTTGCCACAGTACAAAACCAGTGTTGGCAAATATTTATTATTTTTTAATAGAAGTGAAACATTGAGATCAAAAGTGTTTTATTGAATGCAATATGTTTTAAATTATTTTAAAATAGGCATTTCATAAGATTCACAATGTCCAATTTACAGAGTGTAAAAAGGAATATAACTAGGGTAACTAACTTATATGCACCAATCTATCTCGTCAACTGAATAACCGAGAACTTTCTTCTGCAGCATCGTAGCACACCGAGCCGCAGAAATCTGGCATCGATGCAAAATTTGATAACCTGTGTGACAAAATAGCTCTATTCGCGTATTTTAACTCGTTATAAAGTATAAATAGAGAGCTCTTGTGGATTACCGTTAAAATATAAAGCCATGCGCGCAATGCATGAGCTTTCGCGCGCTTTTTTTAAAGAAAGGTTAATTGAGAGACAGGTGAGATGCTACATAATGTTGAAAAACACAGGTTTTTTTTGTAATCATTTCTGATTCATTAGTTTGAAATGTGCGTGATTTGTTGTTGTGATTGGAATAGGAAATAGAAATTTAAAGCCTGCAGGTAGATTTTTAACCGACTTTACTGGTTCTATGCTTGACATCTTTTTCTTAATGTTGTTTACCGATTACACCGTCAATTTTGGACCGATTTTAAAAGGTCTTTGTTTATTCGAAAGAGTGCACTTCCAAGGTAGTCCTATTGGAGCCAAGTCGGAATCTGATGGTGAAATTGAGAGGAAAAACTCATATTTTAAAGGCACATACTGTATTTGTTAACTCCCCTTCAATTCGATACATTTTTTTTTAAATATTGGAATATACACGGTGTTATAGAAATTTTTAACATAATAAGTGAAAATAAATGGAACAAAAATAGTAAGAAACAAAATTTTCATTGGCACATCCAAGGGGTTAGAAGTAACCAAAAAAAGAGGTTTATTTAAACCGTTTGTGTTAAGACCCATTTTTTTCTTTACAAACTACAATTATTATTAATAAGATGTTTGGCAACATTGTAAGAAAAGTAAATATACGAAATTTTTGACAACTAGCTGACGTGGGAAACTCATCAGAGATGTTGCTGACAGGTTTATTTTTAAGTTAAAAAAAGTGTTTTCTACGATTATAAAATAAAATGACATAAAATGTACTCTCTAATCCTTTAAAAATGATTAATATCCCAGGAATGTTGAAATCTACTTTTTAACTCTAGAGTTGAAATCATATTTTCATTGTACATTGAAAGGTATAGGTGCTTTATATCTTTTTATTTAAATTATATTGAATTTATATAAAAATATGTTTTTTATTTTTCTAAAATTTAATTATGTATTTATATTTTTTTAATTTAATTACATTTACTATACAATATTACAACTAGTGTTAAAATAAATTAGCATAAAAAAGTATCTCGAGATTTTTAGTAAATATACTGTGGGTGTGGGGTTCTTAGATGTTTAAACCATCTTTTTTCTTGTTCTGTTAAAGTTGTCCAAGCACTGAAACATGCAGTTTTGGCATTTCACAGCACCTTTCAGACATTGCGGTAGTGCCAATATAGACGCTTTTCTTGCAGGCCTTAATTTCTATTTTTTAGGCTTGCTGAATTGGTGTCGATACAAGTTGTTGACTAAGAATAACGTAAAAATATAACAATGTTACTGATTGTGAGTTGACATAACTTAAGAGACACTCTTTTAGTAAGCCCTTGACTTTTATAAACTTGAAGATCAATGAACTTGTTGGTTGTATTAGAAGTATACATTTTTTTAGACTGTTGTGGGGGGCCTTCATTTATTACATGAATATTCAAAATAAAAGCGGCACAAACACGTTAAGACATGCCTTCGAGCCTATCTGAAGTAGCAAGTCAGCGAGTAAGACTGATACTTTCATTTGCTTACGTATGTTGCGATAAGACTGAAAAACATGACTTCTTTTTACAGAACAAACAACAACATTCGTAATAATATTAATATGAATATGTATGTATTACATTAAGTATTAAAGATTTATGTTTAATTAGCCGACCCGTCACACTATTATTTAAAAAAATCATTGAGGGGATCGAAGCCGGGCCGTCCGCGTGGCAGGCGGAGCATTCTACCACTGAACCACCGCACCGTTTAGTTATGGAAGTCGTTCAGAGCCATTATTATGTATTTCCGCTGACTTGACATACATATATGTCATTATTTTTCTCTGAACTTATATAATAATATATAACACTCCTGAATAGTGTAGCTTTCTGATTGTAAAATAATATTTATGATCGGTTCAGTATTTCCGAAGATAAGCTTGCTTCATACTGCGCAGGAACGCTTTATCAGTTCAGAATACACACGATCGCACTTACTCGCCAGCTCCCTTGCGTTCATGTAGCCTCGACGGCATGTTTGACCGTGTTTAAGCCAATTAGAAGCTAAAGATGCTAAAGGAAAGATAGGCTCTTGATTCTAACTTTTAAAAAACTGGAGATTGTAAAAACAAATTATAAAGATAATGAATAAATAATGTTTTGAATTTATTTTGTTGATTCTTCAAGTTTAGTCGTGTGAAATTTGATGATTGGGTTATTTTGAGGAAAGTTTAGTTTTAAATAATACTACTAATTTTGTCGTTTTTTCCTGGGGATGTGTTTTAGGTTCAGATTAAAGTATCATCCGGAAGATTCGGTGAAACGTAAAGAAGAACAGTCTGCTGCTCTTAAGGTAAGTTATATACAGGGAGGGTTTAAACACAGTACTGGCAATGCTATTACACATGGTGTCCGGAAAGGTGTGGTCATAAATAATTGGGGTGATAGAATGAGCCAATTTTAACACAGGTGACAAATTTGACTTTTGGGTTTGACCATTTGATTTCTTCATCATTTTTGTACAATAAAGGTATACAATATCTTGGACCGTTTTTTATAAAAGCGCATTTTAAATCCAGAGAACCAGCATTTTCTATGTAATAAAAACTTTAATTTTTTCATAAAATTATTAAAATATGGTAAAATTATCAAACACACTCTTTATCTATGTATATTATAAAGTTTAAGAGGCTCACAAACACCAATATTAATAGTTTTACCACATTTTAATAATTTTATCAAAAAATTAATTTTTTATTACATAGAATATGCTGGTTCTCTAAATTTAAAATGTGATTTTATGAAAAACGCTTCAAGATATTGATTTAAATAAGGTATACTCTTTTTGTACAAAAATGACGAAGGAATTAAAATGTCAAATTTTCAAAATTGTCACCTGTGTTAAAAATGCGTACATTAAATAAAAAAAGAACGTCTCACCCTGTATAAATCCGACTTACTGAACAGCCGTTTTTCTATGAAAATAAGCATTAGTGTAAGGTTATTTAGTTGCCCAAATATCATCGGTACTGTGGCAACAGCTCCAAAGTTGTAATTGAAAAAAGTTTTTTTATTCCACTTTGAATATATAGAACTTTTTTTTATATGAAGTACTAACATTATTTGGGCCCACTCTATTCCCCCAACATTTATGACCTCACCTTTACGGACGCCCTGTATATTTTTTGTTTCTAAGAATAAAATTTCACCTCTTAATATTCACTTCAGCAGTGTATGATTGCAAGAGGTTTGTGGGGAAATTTCATTTGCTTTTTAGGTTTATAAAACGTAAAAAAAAAAGGTTAAAGTAAGTTACATTTACGTTTCAAAACTTGATCTTCTATTTTAGAGACGTCTGGAGGTATTTTGTGATCTTTTAAAAGCGGGAAAAATCGAAAGCACAACGGTGGATTGTTCACAAACAACCAATCTCTTAAAATTGCTCGATACCGTTGTCATTAAGCTTGAAGGAGGCACAGATGAAGACTTGGAGCTTCTTGAGAAAGAATATAAAGGTAAAGTTAGGTGTAATTTAAGTGATTTGTCCTTTATTTGCATGGTGTTTAGGGTGGGTAAAAAAATCGACTATTTTTATTTTGACTTCTGATACTGAAGAATTGGTTTCTAGGCACCTTCAGGGAATGCTCGGCAACGGTAAGCTCTTAGTTTTAATAGAAAGATCCGCCTTATTACAGTTTTGCATAGTTTTAGCAGTCCAATAAAAATATATATATATATATATATATATATATATATCACCATTTGTTAATCATACAACCAAACTGTAAAAAGTTTTTTTCTAGAAAATTCAACGCTCTACAAAAAGTGTTCTTATACTTTTTTGATACATCCAACCATAGTCGATTTTATTTACCCATCCTAATGGTGTTATATGATATGATTTTAATCTTGTTTTTTTAGAAATGGAAGCAAAATATAGGGAACAGAAGGAAAAAGAAGCAGCTGCTGAACGTGCCAAAGAAGCAAAAGCTGCAGAAGATGCAAAGAAAAAAGAAGAAAAAGAGGTAGGAATACATCCGGTAATGTAACATAAAACTTATATTAATATTAATTCATTTCAGGCTGAAGAAGCCAAAATCAAAGCAGAAGAGGAAGAGAATAAAGAAAAAAGACAAATGGAGATGTGACAAATAAAGAAGAAGAAAAATAGGTAAAGTCTGAAAGACTTCTTTAAAATTACCATTTTTTAAACTTTTATTTTTATAGATTCTGAAGATAAAGAAGAGGGAGAAACTGAAGAAACAGCCGAGAAGGAAGGGGAAGAAAAGGGCATGTTGGAAACGCAAGAAAAGAACGAAGAAGAAGCCACCAAGGAAGAACGCGATAAAGAAGAAATTGAAGAGGAAAAGAAAGACGAACAACCTGAACAAGATAAGCCCGACGAAGAAATGAAAGAGGTCGAGGAAAAAGAGGAAGAACAACAAGAAGAAACTAAAACTGAAAACAAAGCACAGGAGGAAAATGAGAAAAAAACCTGCTAAAGACAAAAAGAGGAAACGGTCTTATTCAGGTAGTAGTAGTTCTTCATCTAGCTCAAGTGACTCAAGTGACGACGAAAATGAAAAAGATAAAGAAAAGAAGAACGGAAAAGATACTGAAAAAGACAAGGAAAATGACGAGGAAGATGATAAAAATAAAGATAAAGATGAGGTAATTATTGAGCTGGCTATGCGAAGAATTTTAAGTAGTCTTTGTTTCATAGGTGGTGAATGCCACACATTGCCGATGTGTTTTGCTATTTAGCTTAACCTGTATATAAACCAAAAGAAAAAAATGACTTTTTAAATTAGACGTTAGAATATTTATTTAACTACTTTAATTTATAAAACTTAATACTTATGGGTATTAAATTATTTTTAACTTACATTAAATACCTCACTCAGGGGTAATAGAGTTTACCTTCTTTTTCTCCATTTGAAAATACTTTACAATCTTCAAAATAAGAACTTGTTTGGTTTGTGTATATCGTTTCGGTATATTTATTAATAACGACCTACATTCAAAATACTAACACTTCACAGTAATCGCATATTAAACTCACAAAACAGCACTTAACATTCAAAATTATTTTAAATAACTTAGGCTGCACAAATAATAATTCGCGTTCACAAAGTTGCAGGTTAACCACAAGTTCATAGTACAGCAAAATAGGTCTGGATAGTAGGTTAGTTCCAAACATAGGTACTAAACAAAGTCGGTCTATATAAGGTCACGACATTCGGCCATATTGCTTTGACGTGTTATGACGTCACATCTCCCATTTTTCGGCCATGTTGTTCAGTGCCGGAGATATACAGTTTATTGTATTGTTAGAACAACCGTTTACAGAACAGTTTTTAATTATTAATAAGTTGTAAATTCTTTTACTTTAAATAAAAAACATTTGGAATTACATCTTTCAACAATATCACTTACAAAACAATGCAAAATGAAATGCGCAAATTGTAGACTCCACTGGATTGATCATCAGCTTTGATTTTATCCAGTCTTGCCAACTTTTCTCCATGGAGTGCCCTTCCTTGCGTCCTCGACCTAGAACCGCCTAAAAGTTGAGGATATGTCGCAACCTTATACATAAAAACTAACCTTGGGTACTAAACACTTATATTTTCGTATTTACTTAACTGTTAATTGATTACTAACGATTTCTCTCCGCCTTACGTCAGTGAAGTAATTTTTTTGTCTCTTGGTTTAGACGGTATAAGAGAGAACAATAAGGTATAACGGAACATTCACCTCCTCTGAAACGAAGTATATAAAGGTTTCTCTATAAATAATTATGAATACTGTTTGTTAATTTATTTTTAGGTTGAATTAATCTCTGAAGACAAACCTGAGAAACCAAAAGCCTTGCACAAGACCACATCGATCTTTTTGAGAAACTTGGCGCCTACCATTACAAAGCAAGAGGTTGAAGCAATTTGTGCAAGGTAAATATTTATATTATACAAATATATATAGTGTACAAGGTGGTTCAGTAAGTGTGCAACAAATGGAAAGTTTTTTATTTGTAATTTTTCGGAAAATTTTATTCTTTATTAAAGTTGGTACATGGTCCCAAACTAAATTAGTTTTTTTACTTTTAAGTTTTTATAATGACTCATGTTTTAGATATGATGGTTTTCTTCGGGTAGCACTGGCTGATCCTCAGCCCGAACGTCGTTGGTTGCGTAGAGGTTGGGTAACCTTTAAAAGGGAGGCCAACATCAAGGAAATTTGCTGGAACCTAAATAACATTAGGTTAAGAGAGTGTGAATTGGGAGCTATTGTCAACAGGGACTTAAGTAGAAGAATAAGGTAAAAATGTAAAAACCAGTAGGCATGGAGGTACTTGTGCCCACCCCCACTCCTTCCACTTTGACTCCTCCTACTAGGCCCCGCCCACTTGGCTCCTCCCCAACCAATAGAATAAAACCTGTTGGGTTAGATATTGGGGCAGGTTTATGTTTAAATTTTATTACAATTTAAGATGGAATTATTAAGGTGTTCTTTAGTAGTTCAATCGATTAAATGTTTTTAGGCCTGTGAACAGTATTGTCGCCCATAAGCAAGTTGTCAGATCGGACATCAGAATAGCGGCAAAAGTAACGTTGCATTTGGATTCGAAAGCCGGCCTTTGGACGGATGAAGGCGAAAAGAAAGATAAACCACAGCAGGTAAAAAAAGTGGATGCTCACCAAATACTTTTAGGAATACATTAAATGGGAAAAATAAATTTAATACTTAGATTTATTGAGTTAACTAACAAGTACTTTTTTTTTTTTGAAGGCCTTGGTTTTGAAGGTCTTTTAGAAAACTTGCTAAAAATAGAGTAATAAAACTTAAAAATGTCGACAAAAACATTTTTAATGTAGCTAAAGAGCCCTCTAGCGGCACACAATCAATATTTCTTTGCTCCAAATACGAGTCATATCAGTTTTTTTTTAAACAAACATTATTTTTCCATGTTTGTCTTAAGTTTCGTGATTGATTTTTTAATCACCCTTTATATTTTATTTATAATAACATTTTAAAAATATTTTAGACATTTGGGTTAGTTTCAAACAATCCCGTTTTGCATAACATCACCGACTATCTCATCGAGGAGGCCAGTGCCGAAGAAGAGGAACTTCTTGGACTGGAACCGACTTCTGAGAGTCAAGAAGCTGTCACCACCGTCGACCGCGATGAAAATCTTATTAAGGTATTGTGAACACCTAGTATAAAAAAGTATACATTTGGGGAATTTTAAAAATATACATTTTTGGGAATTTTAAAATAAGTATACATTTTAATTAGGTTACTTAACATTGGGAATTTTGCTAAATAAAGATATACGTGAGGTGTCAAGGTTTTAAAAGTATAAATTAAACAATTTTATCCAACACTTACATATAATATCTACATAATTTATCAGATTTTGAGGATATAAAGTGTACTATAAGTCACTAGTGAGCTAAAGTACCCTTTAGCTCACTAGTGAATTATATATTTATATTATACAACAAAATGCATTACAACCAAACAAGCTTGCTTTCCAAAAATACAAAATTTTGTTGCTGGTGTTGACAATGACAAGTAACAAATAATGGATGACGTTTTCAAATTATTTTCGATATTAAAAACGATTTATACGAAAGTGTTGGATAAAATTTTGTATTAGACACGTGAGTTATTACATATAACTCACTTATCTAATAAATAACTATTCTAGGTTACTCCTATAAAAATAATATAAAAACATTAAACAAACTGGGTCGCGTAGAAATGCAAAACAAACACTGGAAAATTTAATATTTAAAGAGCAGAAAATGAAATTAGAAGGAGATTTGATAAGAAGTAGTTAGTGAAGTCAAGTAGAAAGTTAAAGTTTTAGTTAACCCCCGTACAGGCTACCCCTAGTGGGGGTATGCCCGTCTTAAATTTAGTTAGTCAAATAAGTTAAGTTGGTTTTAAAAAATGCAAAGTTAGTTTTGATGGTCCACCGGTCTCATTGTCCCAAGAAGATAGTTCCATATGGTATATTGGTCCAAGTGACGTCAAGTAGCCCTTATGTATTTAAAATTACACTTAAAATTATCACTTACAGGATCAGGCTTGAGTAGAAGTTTAAGTACAGCGTTTTTTAACATAGATTTTTTTTGCAGGTTTTAGATAAAATTATTTTGTATCTAAGAATGGTCCACTCAGTCGACTACTATAACCACTGTGAGTATCCGAATGAAGATGAGATGCCGAACAGATGTGGTATTTTACACGCAAGGGGACCACCACCTACCTCCAAAGTAAGTTATATTTTATTTCTATTTACTAAGGTACATTTACTTGTTTATATCATGTCGTAAATGATAGGGCTTATAGAGTGAGCCAGAATAATTTTAGTACTTCATATAAAAAGTTCTAACGCGCTTTGTTAAAGAGATATTAAGTTTTAAAGTTATTTGAAAAACAAAAATAAACCATTTACCACAGTATCAATGATACTAGGACAACTAAATTAATTCATACAAATGCTTCATTTGCACATGTAATCGGCCGTTCAGTAAGTCGGGATTATACAGGGTGAGACGATTTTTTTCCTTTAAGGTGTGCATTTTTGATGGAGGTGACAAAGACATTTTGCTTTTACCGTTTGATTCTTTTATATTTTTTTAACAAATTCAAATCTTTATTCAAGTAATTAATTATAAATTAATATTCCTTACGTCGGCAGGTATCACAAAACATTTTTAATAAAAAATAATCTTTTTTAAGCAATTAATAATTTTTAAAAAGGTAATTAGTTTGGACATACATAATAAAAAAGCACTTTTTATACATAAAATAAAATATATACACTGTTACAGTTTATACATTTACATTACTATTTAAAAATTCTTGAAAATTATAGAATGCCTTTTGTACAAGGTAATCTTTAATTTTCGCCTTAAACTACAGAAGAGGTCATTGCTTTTAGCACTTGTGGCAATTTATTATAAAAAAGGGGGCATAATAATTTACAGACAGGCGAGTCCTATTCAGTCTTAAGTAGTCGAGTTGAATGTCATTTCCCACTCTTGTAGCATATGAGTGGAAATCTCTATTTAAGTTATATCTGGCTTGGTTGTTGTGGGCATATAGCACACACTCAAAGATGTATCTAGAAGGAATGGTAATGATTTTAAGACTTACAAAACATACCCTCACATCAGCCCTATACCCCAACCCGTCAACAGTGCGCACTGCTCTTATTTGAAGAGAAAATATGCGTTTTGACTGGGGGAATGTCCCCATGCCAATATTGTATATATGACCCTGTATAGTTTTAAATAAAGCAGCCAACTTAAAAATGATGTTTGTCTGTCTTTTCTATTTTTATGATATCGTATTGTTTTTTATTAGTTTTCTACTGTTTTTTACTATTTTACTATTTTATTGTGTTGTATTACTATTTTACTGTTTTTTTTTGGCTAGTTTATTATTATTTATTACTATTATTTGCGATCCTGTATAATTTTAAGTATATATTATTTTTATGGAAGCTTGTCAATAAGATTTTGTCTTATGATGAATAAAGCGATTTTTGACTTTGACTTTGACTTTATTGCATAGGTCGCACCCGACTGGAAAAGCGAATGGTATGCCTGCATAAGCACAGCAAAAGGAAGGAATCTCGATAGATTTTTTAGGGGGAAGATGTTTTTTGATAGTTTTCCCAAAACTGCATCAATGTGTTTCTCGAACGTTAGACCAGGATCTAGATTTACACCCAAAAACCTTGCACATTCAGCCTTCTCCTCGTAGTTTAATCAATAACTAGTTATCGTTAGATTAGTACTGTTCTACATAAAAGCGCACTTTAAAAACATACATAGCAAACCCATACAAGATCGATTAAAAAAACATTAAATTATTAAAAACAGTGTTTATGTGTCCCCCAGGCGCGGCGGGTGAGTTTTTTCTCAAGGCGGTCAAATTTTCTGAGCAACTTATAATGCCTCGCTATACAATGTGATACATTTTCTATACAATAAACATACACTATTTCTTTGGACAGAATCTAACAATGATATGATTCTACTTCTGCCGAAAAAAAATATGTATACAATTATCCATTGCATAAACTATTAAATATTTAAAATAATAGTTTTCTCTTCGATATTCGCGACTTTATAAAACTTTTAATCTGATCTAAGTTTAGAAATATTTATATCATAATTTTTTTACCGGTTTAAAGTACCTGTTTTCGCCTTTTTATATAACTTTGCTGGTATGGTTAAGTCCTAACTAATCAGAACTAACCTTTTTGTTCCGTGGTTTTCGTTCCAGAACTGGTTTCGGACGACTCTTTTTATTTCTCATCGTTTTTTAATTATTTATTTATTTATTTAAAACCTACATTACAGGCAGTGCCCAAATAGTACAAAAAAACCTTAAAAACTAATATAAAAGTCGTATAAATAAAAACATAATTAAAAACATATACCTATATACCTTAACATACAATAACAAACAAAAAAGAAAACAATTAATTGTTAAAAACGATGATAAATATAAAAAATTACTCCAGACGGAAAAAGCGAAAAACCTTACAAAAACACAAAAGTAAAAAAAAAACAAAGACTTTAAGAACTAACATGAAAATTAAATAAATTAAAAAAAAAACATTATTAAAAAGGTATACCTACATAGTTTAAAATATAGTAACAAAATAACAAAAAAAAAAAAAAACACAAAGTTAACGAGAAATACTGCCTATTAAACTTTTGTAACGACGGCCCTAATGATCTTCTCAAACTTATCCGGAGCGCAGTTAAGTTTAACTACATTGGTAATCCATTTAACGATCTCATAATCCGCCTATTTGGGTCGTTACTACCTATATCTGTTCTGATAGGGTTCAAGAACAAATCTGTCTGCCTTGTAGAGCGAAGGGGAACTCTAAAATTGAACAAACTCAGGAGTTCAGAACAGTTGACGAAGTTATTAATAACTTTATGACCAAATGTTAAATCGTGCTACACACGTCGGTCCTGCAGGCTCTGTAGGCCGGTTAACCTTAGTTGTTCCGGATATGGAATATCGGAAATATTGGTAACCTCTGTCCTATGTAATAAAAATTTCGTAAACTTTAATTGCACTCGCTCAAATCTTTTGATATGCACAATATACATAGAGGACCAGACAACACAACAGTACTCTAAGTGGGTCCTCACAAGGGCATAATATATTGTTTTAAGTGTCTCGACGTTCTTAAAGTCCCAGCACTGTCGCATAACAAACCCTGCCATTCTAAATGCTTTCTCGATGATGTAATCTATATGTAGAGTAAACCGCAGTTCGCTATCAAACAAAACACCCACATCACGAATCAGAGAAACTTTGCCCAACTTAGAATCTCCAATAAAATAATCATGGTTTACTGGATTCTTTTTTCGCGTAAAGGATATAATTGGAAATGTTTAATGCCATTTGATTTTGTTTACACCAACTATTTAAAGAATCTATATCGTTTTGTAATAATATGAAATCTACTTCTGAATTTATTTTGTGAAATATCTTTAAGTCGTCGACAAACAGAAGAAATCTGCTGTTTTCGAAAATTGAGCATAGGTCATTTATGAACATAAGGAAAAGAAAAGGACCCAAATGAGATCCCTGAGGCACTCCAGAATACACCTTTATCTCTTTGGATTTCCTATTACAGAACTTAACTATTTGTAGTAAATGTGCTATTCACCATATTTTTTTTATGATTTCAGACGGACATGACCCAGTTTATCGGCGCTCCGGTCGAGGCGAAGATGGCTAACTTCCTCCCGGAAAAGCCGAAAGAAGAAAAAGACAAAAACGAAGCTAAACTCACTGCCATGGCGCTGAAGGATGTGGACACGGAAGTCGACAAGTTCGTGCAAGCCAACACGAGGGAGTTGGCGAAAGATAAGTGGTTGTGTCCACTGTCTGGAAAGAAATTCAAAGGTTCATTATATTTCTATTTATTCTGCTGATATTATACCCTCTAAATTATTTTTAAAAAACAAACACAATATTACAGTATCGCCACTAACTAATATTTTATTACAGGGCCGGACTTTGTCCGTAAGCACATCTTTAACAAGCACGCTGAGAAAATTGAGGAAGTAAAGAAGGAGGTCGAATTCTTCAATAATTATTTGAAAGATCCGAAGAGGCCAATGTTGGCCGAAGCGCCACAGCCGAAGAGAGAAGAACCAGCTTCATATAGTCATCCTGGGTAATTTTTCTTTTACTTGTAAATTTTGATTAAAACAAATAATGGAGGAGTGTCCACATGTCCACTTACAATTATTTTAGGAAAAAGGAAAAAAAACGTTTGACATGGAAATTCTTAAATCTAAATAAGTGTGCTAAATTATAACTTTTTGTGGGCCGAGAATGCAGTGTGGACATGTTTAGTTTTGATCGATTTTCATTTATATTAAGCCCTTTATCAGTTTAAATCCATAGAAATGATAAAAATATTTTAAAATTGACATTAAAGGATTTTTGATAAAATGTCGACATGTCCATTTATAAAAGAACACTTCCCATTTATTTTAAATGTCCGAAAATATTTTGATACATGTGAAATTTGATTACCACAAATAATAATCATTTTAACACATTATGTTGTCCACAGGTATGGTGGATATGGTGTTGGAGGTTATGGCAGACCACAGCCTTTTTACAATCAAGGTTTCGGCCAGAGAGCGCGGGGTTATGCGCCCAGGGCAAGGTATGATTGAGAGATCTATGTGAGTAGTTAGTAGTAGGCTCCTTACATAATTTTAGATAAAAAAAAACAATGTAAATTTCTTCTTTGTCCATAATGACTTAATAAAATTCAACATTTATTAGAAAATTATGCAGAATGTCCCAAATTATGTGGACAGTCTCCAAGATTCATATAGAATACATGAAAATAATATGACAAGTTGCTATACATTTTTTTCTAAAGCTTCTCTTTATTGAGAAATGTCCTCCTAAAGTCAAATCAAAATTGTTATTTTCTCATATGGTTGCATTATTGCTCCCATATGAGAAAAGAACAATCTTGATATTTTTGGGTTTGTCTTTCAAAACATTTTAAAAATGTCTTCCATCAGGCAAGAACAAATGTAGTAAGTAAAATGTATGTGGATAAAGACTTTTTTTTGCTCTTTAAAAAGTTTTTGACACATGACACCCATATAAAATTTCAAAACTCGCTGCGTCTGGACGCCACTGAAAATCGAGTTTTCTTAAATAACTTTTATGTACTTCTTTGGGCACTCTATATTCATAATTTATTTATGTATTTATTTATTTATTTATTACAAGCCCAACAGGCAACCATTAACAGGGCTACAAATATAAACTATATAAAATTAAATAATACAATAAAGGAAATACTTTCAAAGCAAAAATAGAAACTTAACTTTAAGACCTAAAGATGTTCTATGCATACTCGAACAAACAATCTATAATTCATGGAAAAATCACAGTGATATGCAATGCCATTGTATAAGGAGCACATTCTTTGAATTGGTGACATATGCAATGCATTAGTACTGGGCGATGGCAAATAAAAATATCTACTGTTCCTACTTGCAATCCTCGGGATCGCGAAATAATTTCACCCTAACAGAGATGGGCAGACGATGGCCCCATTAATTAACTTATATATAAAAATGCCGTGCTATGATTTCTTCTTTTCTCTAAACTTTCCATACTGAATCTTCGTCGCAGAAGGCCATCATCTATTCCCCTCTGAGGGTAAGTGCCTTCTTCTTTTAAAACCAAATATTTTAAAAACTTTCTTTGGACTCGTTCCACTGCTCTCACATATTTATCATAATATGGTGATCAAACTACCGATGCATGTTCAAGTTTTGTTCTAACCAATGAAAAATAAAGTCTTTTTAAAGCATCAATATTATTAAAAGATTGACAATTTCTGAAAATTAATCCCAACATTTGTAAAGATTCTGAGACAATCTTATTAACATGCAAATCAAAACATAATGTTCTAAAGGCACATATCTCTGTAAAGGACTTTAAAAAAATTGTAAGAATATTTCATATTATTTCATGTATTTCATATAAATCTGGGAGATTGCCCATATATTTAGGAACACCCTGTATAATTAAATACCTGACAGAGGTGTTGTTTTGGTATAAAGAATATTTTGCTAATAAAACTACATATATGTGCTAGGGGCCTATAGTAGTAGTAATTTTAATGGTAGTGGTGGGTTTACTATACTTTGGGCACTTTATATGAAAAATATCTAGTAAGCAACTCCGGTTACTGACTTTTTAAACCAATAAAATACAATTTTTATTGTGGGTTGTAGGGTTACTGACTTTTTAAACCAATGTAATGCATATTTTGTTCAGGTGTTCTCAATTTAAAGCGGCCGAAGTATAGTTAATGTATTTTCTGTATACAGGGTGTTAAAAATTCATTACATTTATTTAAAGGACTAATTTTAAGGTCAAAATAAGCCTTTTTTCTATAAACATGTTTAAAAAGGTTCTCCCTGTGAGCTACAGCCATAGAAGGTCGCGTATACACCCATTTTGGCCTCAAAATTTACCCCCGGTGCAGTGAATTTTGAAACACTTTGTATGTAGGCCTATAGTCAGGGCCGTATTATCCATTAGGCTGACTAGGCTACAGCCTAGGGCGCCATGAAAAAATAGGCGCCAGACAGGGGAGTAATAGGCGCTAGATAGGGAGTTTAAAAAAAAGGTTAGGTTGAGTGGATTGGCAAATATGCGCGAAAAGGGGGAATGACGTAAGGCGCTACGTCATTCCACTGTTTGCTGATGATAACACCCTGGCAAATTCAGACAAAGACTTGCAACGTCTTGTTAACACTATAAACGTCGAAGTTCAAGAATTAAATCACTGGTTTCAAGCAAAGAAACTTTCATTAAACAGGTCTAAAACTATAGAAGTTGTTTTCAGTCTTAGGGAGATCCCCGAGGAGAACGCTGAATATGCAAGGTTTTTGGGTGTAAATTTGGATCCTGGTCTAACGTTCGAGAAACACATTGATGTAGTTTCAGGAAAACTATTAAAAACATCTTCCTCCTAAAAAATCTATCGAGATTCCTTCCTTTTGCCGTGCTTATGCAGGCATACCATTCGCTTTTCCAGTCGGCTGCGACCTATGCAATATTGGCATGGGGACATTCCCCCAGTCAAAACGCATATTTTCTCTTCAAAGAAGAGCAGTGCGCACTGTTGCCGGGTTGGGGTATAGGGCTGATGTGAGGGCATGTTTTGTAAGTCTTAAAATCATGACCATTCCTTCTAGATACATCTTTGAGTGTGTGCTATATGCCCACAACAACCAAACCTAACTTAAATAGAGATTTCCACTCATATGCTACAAGAATGGGAAATGACATTCGACTCGACTACTTAAGACTGAATAGGACGCGCCTGTCTCTAAATTATTATGCCCCTCTTTTTATAATAAATTGCCACAAGAGCTAAAAGCAACGACCTCTTCTGTGTTTAATGTTAAGTTAAAGATTACCTTGTACAAAAGACATTCTATAATTTTCAAGAATTTTTAAATAGTAATGTAAATGTATAAACTGTAACAGTGTATATATTTTATTTCATGTATAAAAAGTGCGTTTTTTATTTTTATTATGTATGTCCAAAGTAAGTTTAACTTTTTAAAAATTATTAGTTGCTTATTTTTTTTATTAAAAATGTTTTGTGATACCTGCCGACGTAAAGAATAATAATTTATTATTAATTACTTGAATAAAGATTGAAGGCGCTCTGGGAATTTCTAGCCTAGGGCGCCTCGAACAGTTAATACGGCCCTGCCTATAGTTAAAGTTAAAAAATATAAAATATTTGCAATGTTGGATATCTAAAATTCAAAGTTCTTTGCTTTAATTTTGTTATTTTTATGCTTAGGGGTGGTCCAAGCGACTTTGGAAGACCGATCATCCATTACAGAGATTTAGACGCGCCCAGAGAGCCGGAGGAATTCATTTAAGTTGTAATGTCTGTGTTTAGTGTTTTTATTTAAGATTTTTTTAATTTCGAGATCTTAGAAGACCCATGTATTAGTAACTGTTTTATACCTTCTTTTTTGTGTAACTTGACGTTATAAGAACAGAGATATTAAAGTAATTTAAAAATATACAAGTAGTATTAGTAATTTCTACCTTTTTTCCAAGTAAAATAGAGGGTGTTTTCTAACTATGGCACAAAACTTTGAGGTGATTTCTTAAAGCACAGTCCAGACCTACATACATTTGCCCACAAACATAAAAACATTTGTATAAAAATTGTATGAAAGCGATTTAAAAACATTTAAACAAATCAGTCATACTAAATGAATTTCGGAATTTAAATAAATGTTTTTAAACAACTTTTATACAGTTTTTATATAAATGTTTTTATATTGGCGGCAAATGCATGTAGGTCTGGACTAGGCTCTACATACATTTGCCCGCAAACATGAAAACATTTGTTTAAAAACATTTAAACAAAAAATGTTTAAAGTTTTTTTGTTTCCCGCCAGAATGGGAAACGTATTTTTATACTCGCCAACACGCAAGTCTGGACGTGTTCGGGGCAAATTTTTACGTATTGGTGTCATCAGTGACGCCTGTAATTTCGTGGTTTTGGTTTATTATCTAATTGTGTCTTATGTATATAAATAGCGTACTATAATATGGAACAAAAAACCTTTTCTTTCATTGAAGACTTGGGGTGTGAATTAAAGGCTGCTTTAGTCAAGCCGCGCTGCTATCCTTGCCCAAAATCGCTCCAACATAAACACAGCCTTACACATTCTACCTAGCTTATGGGAAGTACAGTAAGTAAATAAATTTAAAAAAATCCGTGATACAGGGCGTTAAAAGAGGAAGGAATTTGGCACACCTATTTTATGTAATAAAGCGCTTGTAAAGCTCTACTTAGATTAAGATCAAGGAATATAATCTTTTTGATAAGGAGCGCTCGATTTTTATATTGGTCCGAAAATATAGGTTATGTTTGTGACGTCACCTTTTTGCCATAATATTTTTTATGTGACAAAATAAGCCAATACTTGCATAAAATAAAATAAAATCACTTAAAAACCATTTAAAAAAATGGTATCTTACCCTAAATAACAATTTAAAAGTAAATTTCCTTTAAAAAATATCCAAAGGTTAGTGACCCCTATTTACAGGTTTTAAAATTCTCTGTAACTGCAGTACTAATAACTACTCAATTTAACTATAAACAGTAAAAACTAAACATATATAAAAGTCCAATGACTAAAAAGCAAAAATAACACCAAAACCGCGAAAACAACTCCAGTATGCTTGTAACAAAGAATTACGTCACAAAATTTAGGGAACATAGGCTTGAATGGGATCGAGCGCCCCTTATTAAAAAGTTTATTTCCTTGGATTAAGATTATTAGGTCCAGTGACGTCTTAGTAGGCACCACAGCCAATACATTGACAAAAAGAAAGTACAGCACTGACTTTTTATGGAGTTTTTGTATCAGGATATAGAAAATGAATTGTTAAAAAATATGGTTTCTAACTCTCAGAGAGAAATAAAGTTTATTGAAACTTCCTGTGATAATAGTATATATATTCAATTTACAAATGTTACGGAAATTAGGGAAATAATATTAGAATTAAGACGTAATGCGGCTCCGGGACATGACCAAACAACAACCATTGACCTTCTTAATTTGCAGGATGATTTATTAATACCTTTAAATAATTTAATAAACAATGTATTAAGAACAGGAGTATTTCCTGATGAACTAAAAATTAGTAAAATCAGTCCTATATATAAATCAGGTGCTAGAGATTGTATGAGTAATTATAGACCAATAACAGTAACAAGTATATTTTCAAAAGTCATAGAAACTATTATTAAAAAAGAATGATTTCATTTATAACTAGATTTATTAGTGTTGATGACTTTCAGTATGGTTTTATTAAAAACAGTAACACACTTAGCGCAACTATTGATCTGGTAAATTATGTATCAACAGAATTAGATAGTAAAAAAATTGTAATTGCAGTGTTTGTAGACTTAAGAAAAGCTTTTGATGTGGTTAGTATTGACGTTTTACTTAATAAACTGTATAATATGGGTTTTAGGGGTAATATGTATAATCTGATTAAATCATATCTGTTGCAAAGGGAACAATATGTTAGGTTGGGATCAACTGTCAGCTCGAGCGAATTAAACAGCTGTGGTGTTCCTCAGGGCTCTGTATTGGGGCCTCTGCTGTACTCATTATATGTATTAAGTTTAAAATGCGCTGGCTTAAAGGCTAGATACTATACTTTTGCTGATGATACAGTACTAGTTTACAGTGGTACAAATGAACAGGATCTCGAGGTGCTAGTGAATTCTGATCTGGCCCTCTACACTGATTGGTTATTGGAAAATAGATTAAAAATAAATGTTGATAAAACCAAATTTATGTGTTTCAGGCAAAAAAATAAAGTAGTAAATATACCACAAATAAAAATAAATAATATTCCAGTTGAAAGAGTTCAAAAAATAAAATATCTTGGTCTAATAATTAATGAAAATCTCAGTTGGAATGACCACTCCGAACATATTTTGAGTAAAATAGTTCCAATGATCGGGGCAGTGTATAGGGTTAGAAATTTTCTTAGTTATAGAACTAAAATGAATATTTACAATGCATATTTTCTCTCTCACTTCAGATACCTGGCTCCGGTGTGGGGTGTTTGTGGTGCGGTCATATCAAATAAAATGCAAGTTTTGCAAAATAAAATTCTTAAAACATTGTTTAACTTTGATCGTATGATGCATACGGATGACCTATATGCTGGGCTGGGTGTCTGTAGATTGAGCAATATAATTAAATTTGAACAATGCAAATATGTGTATAGAATTTTGAATAAGACGCAAAAAACGAACACAGAGTTTCTGCTGAACGCGGACGTGCACGCATATAATACAAGGGCTCGAGGTGATATTTATCACCAGGTTATAAGAACAAATAAGGGTATTCACAACCCCTTCTATCAAGCCTCAGAAGTTTTTAATAAACTTCCAGATAACATTAAAAATGCTACTCCGTACAATCGATTTTTGAAACTTCTCAAGAGGTTTTTCGGTATGTATGTATGTGTGTGCGCTCTGCTTTCGTGGAGGCGAAGTGATTTTTACTAAGATTGTATAAATATCTGTTGCTGTTTTAAATTTTGAAATTTTTGAATGTTAAGTTTATTTATGGATTTATGTTGTTGGGTAGGGAATGTGTTTGTAGCACATTAAACGTGAGAATTAATATTCTCGATACCAGTATTTAAAACACTGTTTAGAGAATAGAATTTTTTTTGTAATTGTTGAGAATTTAAGGAGAAAAAATAAAGAGTTTTCAAAAAAAAAAAAAAGAGGTAACGCATTCTTATATATAGAGAATATTGAATTTTAAAAGGATAAATTGAAAAACTGAACGAAAAGTCCTAAAAGTACAACGGTGACGGGTAAATTATTAAATAAGTACAACAATATTTTTAATACATTTATTATTTAAATTATGTACAAAGTAAATAATACTAGTTATAAAATTATCTTCTAAACTGCTTTTTAAATCTTTCAAAATGGTAATCATCTGTTGCCTTCTCATCTTTCTTCTTTGATTTAGATTGTTCCTCAGCCTCAATTTTTGCTTTCTTTTGGCTATTTCCGATTGTTCTATGTTGACTAAAAATTAAAGTATAGTATAAATAAAACCTTAAAAGCCATGTAATGATATTGTATTAAGATTTATACATGTTCAGCCCAATAAAAAGGTAAACAGGCAATACGTGGAAAGGAGACGGTCTAACTATACACAAAATTCCAGCTTGTCCACAACAAGATTGCAGACCTATATACTTTTTAATTTAGCTGAGTGTGTATAAAAATGTCTGCTTACATCGATTGTGTTGGACAAAATTAACTGCCATGTTTGTAGGAACAAACTGTGATGGACCATCTTTTTGTTCTGTTTCTCCCACAGAAGCCTAAGCTTAGCTTCTTCCGTCGCCTCAATATTTTTAATTTTCGCTTCTATTCCAAGATCTACTTCAGGTATACCACTCAGCATCTGATTTGAAAGCATTTCTTCAGATCTAAAAATACATTATTTATTTGTATAATATTTTGGTGAACATAATTTTAGTTAAGTGGTCATATTTTGAAAACTATTAAAATATTTATAAAAATAAAAAAATATAATAGATAAAAAAGTATGAAACTTCATTACAGGACGTTTTTTTCTATCCTTCTTGGTTATAGTTAAAAGTGGGTAGCAAAATATAAATGAAAACCCTGTACATTTCCAATAACACAATACCTTTTAGCAGAAGATTCTCTTAAAAATTCAGGCACTGCTTGCAAGGCTGCTTCTTCTGGAGTCAAATAAGAACTTTTCTTTACAGTCACTTCTTGTTCCTCTTTTTCTGTTTTGCCTTTTCTCTTTGACAGTTCTTCTTCAATAAATTTCATCATTTCTTCATCCTATAAAAGTATATAAAAACTTTATGGTTTAAAAATTTAATAGTTTCTGACTAAAAGTCCTTTTACACATTAAAGAATTCAAGTAAAGTTTTTGTCAAAAATTATCTCCAAAATTTTAAAAAGAATTATTTTGCAATAATTTTTATAATTGTAAAATGGCTTTATGACATATTTATACTTCATTAGAGATAATAAATTATTTAAATTAATATTTTTGTGATTAATAAAAAATGTCTTACTTCATCTCTTTTGTTAGTTTCCACTGAAAACTGTGTTCCTATGCCAGTGTCATAGGCATCATCCACCTGTTTCATTTTACCAGATTTCAATGCCTGCATATTCACCATACCTCCACTCTGAACATTGAAAGGATCTTTCTGAAATATATATATTTTTTTAATATACAAGGTGTTCCACCGGGAACTGCTGCAATCGATTTCTTAAAAAGTAGGCTTTGAAAATTTAGCTACATTATAAGGTCAGTGGGGATCATACAAATCAAATATTTTGACAGTTCTACCACTTTCGGTTATACCGGAAGTTAATGTCAACTTCCTTACCTATTTTAAATGAAACATCCTATATCTTATTTATTATACGTAGGGTGTTCAGTAAGTTTTGAGATACTTTGTAACTAAACGGCACAGGAAAGTAACATTGATGTTTTTTGTTTGTACATGTCATGAAATGTCGTAGTCCTACATAGTTATTAGTAAACTATCAGTTTTACGCCAGTTCGTGTCCAGCGATTTTAGCGCAATGGCGTCGTAGACGACTATCGAGTGCCGTGCAATTTTGAAATACAACTTTTCACGTGGGTTATCTCAAGAACAGTGTTTAGAAGAAATGAAGCCTTGGTGATGACTGTCCATCTCGTGCGACCATATACAGATGGTACAAACAATTTCAGCGGGGCTCGTTTTCGCTTGAAGACGCCTCACGCTCAGATCGACCGTGTGAAGTAGTTACCCCAAAAAACATATCTGCCGTCCAAAAAGCTATAGAAACAAACCGACGAATTACCTATCGACAGTTAGAAGAGACATTGAACATTAGTTTAGCAACATTACACACGATCATAGATGAGCACTTGGGTTTTAAAAAATTTGTACTCTTTGGGTTCCACACAAGTTAACTCCCGAGCAGCAGACACAAAGAGTGAATTGGTGTAAAAAATGATGTCCAAATTCCAGGAGGGTAAATCTAAAGACATAGTGTCGATCGTCACGGGAGATGAAACCTATCTTTATTATTACGACGTCCCAACTAAACAACAGAATAAGATATGGGTTTTCGAAGGTGAAGAAACTCCGACCGAAGTTCGCAAATCAAGATCTGTAAAAAAATAATGATAGTTGTTTTCTTTGGTTCAAGAGGAATAATTGAACGTGTTGTGCTCCGAGAACAGAAGACCGTAAATGCTCTCTGGTACACTACAGTATGCCTTTCAAAACTTATAGAAAAGTTAAGAGTGATTCGCCCAAACTCGCAACTCGCTAGTTGGTACCTTCATCATGACAATGCCCCACCTCATCGAGCTGAACTTACCAGTCAATTTTTGACAGATGCAGGCTTGAGACTTTTGAAACATCTGCCTTATAGCCCCGACTTGGCGCCGTGTGACTTTGGGTTGTTTCCTTTTGTCAAGAGCCAACTGAAAGGACAAAAGTTTAAAACTGAAGACGCGCTACTGGAGGCATGGGATAAAATATGTGCTGAAATTTCAACTGAAAAGTGGAAAGCTATTTTCAGTGACTGGTTTGTTAGAATGGAAAAGTGTATCCAATGTGGTGGAAATTATTTTGAAAAAATCAAATAAATGTACGTAAATCTCAAAACTTTTGAACACCCTACGTAATATTCACATATAGACTCCTTGGAAAGAGTGCAGAGAAAATTTTTAACATTTGTTGCATTTAAATTGGGGATCCCCATCGATGAGGTGAACTACAGTGACCTGATGAAATCTTTACAACTCCCAGATCTTCAATCGAGGAGAGTATTCTTGGATATTTGCACTCTTTTTAAGATTGTCAATGGTCAAATTGACTGCCCTACTTTGCTAAGTTTGATTAATTTTAATGTTCCACAGAGAGTGGTTAGAGAAGGTAACCTATTTCATGTACCGTTTCATCGAGACGAACTATGGAATGTTCTCATCACTAACTAGGTTTTGCAGAAATGCAAACCAGTTTGCCAATAACATTGATTTCTTCTCACATTCAATAACTTAGGTTAAAGCCCGATTGAGGAGGAGAATATTCTATAGTGATATATCGATGTAGAATCTTGTTGGGGCCTGTCCTGCTGGGATCATTAATGGTTGCCTTGGTTTATTTTATTTTTTTGCTATGGTTTTATAAATGTATTTAATGTTGTTTAGTAGTATAATTTTAATAGTATTTATAATGTTGTTATAATTAAATTATCCTACAGAATTTATTATAAAATGGCCTGGTCCGTCAATAAAATATTTATTTATTTATTTATTTAGATTCTGCGTAAAATTCTAAACATAATTTATGCCTAGTGATCTATACCCAGGTCCAACCATTTTTTGACTTATTTTAAATTTTATGGCAAAAATGACGTTTGCAAGCCATTACATAACCGTCAATTTTTTCTAAACAAAAGCTTTTAATATAAATTGGGGTTAAGTTCATCATAGAGAAAGGAGAGGGTTCATTTTGCAGTTCATGTCATATAGTTTTCAAAATATTAACAATTTATTATTTATTCGTACTAACAATGCTTTTAAGTACCAATTAATTTGGCTTCTAGATGGCCCTGATCCCGAAATTCGGCGCCATAGCCAACTACACTGTACCTACCCGTACTTAAAAGCACTGTTAAAATAGATAAATATTAAATTGTTAATATTTTGAAAACTATCAATTTTGGAATAAACATTCTTATAGAAACAAAGATACTACCCTTATTTTTGATGCTTACTAGGATAATATAGGATATAATTTAATCATCTGCCAATGGCTATAAGAATATTAAAGCCAATAAATAAATTTAAAAGGGAGGTTAAGTCGATATTACTGAACAGGGCATATTATTCTTTGGCTGAGTATTTTAGCGACCGTCTGTAGGTATCAAAAAGTATTAAGTAGTCTTATATTAAGTTCAATTTAGTTTTTTTAGATTTTTTGTATTTTTCTTAAATTGTATCTATTATGATTTATTTTAAACTTTTCTTGACAGAAGCTGGATTTTATGTTCTTGGTTATTATGTTTTATATCTGTATCTATTTTAAATTGTTCGTCATTGCTAATGTTTGTTTTATATTTTATTAATTCATTTGACTTGTTGTATCGCCATGTTGAATTTTGTTTATAGCTTTTTTACTTTATTTTTGTTTTTATTTTAATATTGGTCAGTTTTTAAAAAAGTGCATTGTAGTTTACTATAATTATTTTCTGTATGGACTTGTAACTTATTGTAATTTATTATTAAACATATTTTATTTATATAGGATTACCAATACTTTATATTAGCTTTGTCAACAAGATTTCATCTTAGACAATAAAGCATGTTTTGAATTTGAAAATTTGAATTTGAATTTGAATCTCCTTTGTCTACGGACAAAGGAGAGGGTTCATTTTGTAGTTCATGTCATGTATAGTTTTCAAAATATTAACAATTTATTATTTATCCATTCTAACAATGCTTTTAAGTACCAATTAATTTGGCTTCTAGATGGCCCTGACCATGAAATTCGGCGCCATAGCCGTACCTACCCGAACTTAAAAGCACTGTTAAAATGAATAAATATTAAATTATTAATATTTCGAAAACTATTATTTTGGAATAGACTCTCTAATACAAACTTACCCTTATTTTTGATGCTTAATAGGATAAGGTAAAAACAGATTTTCACAAAATTTAAAATAAGTCAAAAACAGTTGGACTTAGGTATAGAACACTATATATATAAATTATGTTTAGAATTTTACGCAGAATCTAAAAAGTAAATAATATATAGGCTGTTCCATTTTAACTAAGGAAGTTAGCATTAACTTCCGGTATAACCGGAAGTGTAGAGTTGTCAAAATATTTTAGTTGTTTGTCCCCCACTGACTTTATAATATTACCAAAGTTTCAAAATTTTCCAAAGCCTACTTTTTGAGAAATCGATTGAAGCAGTTCCCGATGGGATACCCTATATTTATATAACAAGAGCTGACAATGAATGATCTTAATGTAAGAATATAAAAATAATTGAAAATATCAAAACTATAGACACAATCAATTAATTATTAACTGTATAACAATAACTTTGTGCCTAGTTTAACTGGAAATTTTAAAAAATGCAACATACTGCAGCAACTTCTTCCTCTGCAGAAACTTTTGTTCCTAGTGCTAATCCAATGACACTGATACCATTTGGTCTTTTCCTTAAACTTTGTATTTCTTTCATTTCCTCCAATTTATTACTAAAAAATTAAATACTACTAATAATGCTTTGAAAAAGCATGTCAAAAAGTTATTCAAATAGCTAAATAAAATAGGAACTGACCAACATTATAAGTGTGGGTAAGATAGGTAATCTATAAAACTTCTATACTCTTATTATGTCTACTGTATCAGCTAAGTCAAATGGATCAAAGGCAATGCGTGGAAAAAATACCGTCTAACGCGAGTAGGGCACCAACAGTTAGAGTTTAAATAAATAATTCTAGCATGTAAACAAGGTGACACACCACACAGTATGTCGATATGTGGGCAAAAATGCCAAAATTAATTTTTCCACAACTTAAATGGATAATATTTTGTCCCAAAATCCCCATCTCTCAACGCACTGTGCATCAGTCCCGCTTTGTTGTTGTTTTTCTATCCTATACAGAAGCAGTCAGTCAGAAATGTTAACGGGCATTGCGTGGAAAAGGGATGGTCTAATGTGAATGCCATGCATGCAAACATTTCAGATTGGATGACTAATAGTCCTTCCTCATAGATAACCCACATTTAGATCCGCAGTGGCAGGGGTGGACGAACATATGCACTCAAAAGCCATGGCAGAATACAACAGCGGCCCACTTTGCTCTCCATCTGCGGTCTGACCGTGACGGTCATTAGCTACCATACTCCGAACGAGAAACCTAGACCAGGCGTCATAAACACTTTCCGATAATGCGGATAGTCTGTTTAGCGTCCGCGCAGCAAACCTTGGTGATGACTGGTGCCCAAGCACCCCAACACATTATTTCGCCCATGTAATGTACCTTTTGTTTCGTGCAGGTAATAACATTGGCAATCCATCCAGATCAGTGTGCTTGCTTTGTTTTTGCATTACTGGCCGATATACCTTTAAAAATAGCTGATACGATATACCTTTTTACTTAGCTAAATGTGTATAGAAAAACAGTCTTTCATATTAACAAAATATATAAGTGTCACTGTTATTTTAAGGGCAAACACTGCAACTGTGTATCTGTGTGATCAATAATAAGATAATGCTCGCGTTATTGGGGTAACACAATATCTTTAAGGGGCGCTGCTACATACTTACCTAATGGGAACAGTTTCTTCATCGTCACTTTCTTCCAGTTTTTCATTCTTTTCCTTAAATTTTTCTCTTTTTTGGTATAAAGACCACTTTTTCTTTTACTTCAGTTTTATTATCTTCAGAATCACTCATGTTTTTTTCTTTGTAAGCACTTTTCTTTAAACCACAAAACGAAAAACAAGCAGGATCTCAAGATCTGCAAAAGGTATCAATCAAAATCAAAGGAAATGAAAACAGAGACATGAAAATATAAATAATAGGCATTTTCGATTTTCAAGACAAAAATAACCAGATTACCGGATTAGGGGTTATCAAAATGTTGATCTGAAACACCCTTTAATTTCCACTCCATTGTGGAGCTAGCTCTAGAAAGTGACCGTTTAGATCTAAAAGCATATGCCTACTAGAGACAGCTTTGCCGTGCAAAGAGCTTGCAAGAGAAAAGTACTAGCAGTATTTTTTCCTGTCTCGCCTTGTGTGCTAATTGATCGGAGATAAGGCATTCGGCATTACGTTACGTTTTGAAGATATCCATCATCAAAGTGGAAAATCAAACTAATCCTATTTTTACTATATTCCCCCTTATTTTTGCACCCAATTCTTGATTTTAAGCTAAAGTGGCCCACAATAATATTTGATTTTCACCTTTTAAAACCCCGTTTTCTATGTATTTTACACTTATTTTTCAAATAAATTGCGAAGATTCCCTTTAAATAACGCAGCAAGCCATGAAACACTGCCCGGCCCATTCGCCATAACTTTGGACTATTGAAAGTGGAGGTATGCAATATTTATTTAAAAAATAGTGTTAAATTAAATAGAAAATGGGATTTTAAAACTTGAAAACCTATTAAATAATTAAACCTATATTTTAGATGTATCAAAGTTTGATGCGGATGAAACACCACTGTTTCGAATAAACTTTTAATAAACCTTCCTAGTATTTGTATAAATTTTCATGCAAAAAAAACAAAAGTTCACCAAAGATAACCCTGTAATTGATAATTTTCTTTAAATTTGTTGGCTGTAAATAAGGTCACCACCAAATTTTTAATAGACGACAAAAAATCCACAATAAACATATAGTTTATTTTTGGGTTACAATATTTAGCGTTTTTATTCAACAGAGTGAATACTCGTGATTAGAATTTGGTGTTTAAATAAAAATATAAATTATTGGATAATTAAAGGGAATAAAGACAAGTTAAAAAAGGTAATTCCGATTTTTTTTTTAATGACTAGTTTTTTTTAAATATGTTTTAAACCCATAAATATTTGTAAATACATACAGTTGTTAAAAAAGTAAGCTGCTAAGTTCGTGGAACGTTTTCTTGCATGATTTTAAGAAAAGAAGTTCATACAGGGTGTTTCCTCTAATTGCAGTAAAAAAAAATTAAAAGCTTACTCATGACCTAATTTTGTAAAAAAATAACTTTACTACATAGGGTAATTTTCTAGAAACCTGCGGCAACTCAGATTTTGACGAAATTTGGTATACGGGGGTTTCCTTGGGGCGGGAATTTTTGACGGAAACGTTTCGTTCTCGAGATATCCATCGTCAAAGTTGAATTTTAAACTAATCCGACTTTCATTGTATTTCTCCTTCTTTTTGCACACAATTTTTGATTTAAAGCTAAAGTGGCATACAATATTTGTTTTTCACCTTTTAAAACCCAGTTTTTACGTGTTTTACATTATTTTTGCATTTAATTGCATAGCTGCACTTTCAAACGTTTTCAGTCGCAGCAAGCTATGACGTCACCGTGTAAACATGGCTGCCGCATTTTTAAATTAACTTTCGCAATTTTATTAATAAAAGATGTAAAAGACATAAAAAATGTGGTTTTAAAAGGTGAATTTCAAATATTACATGCCACTTTAATTTTAAATTATGAATTGTGTACAAAAAGGATCATTCTAGAAACTTTAGGGAATTTTTTTCTTTTAAAAATTAGGTGTTATAATTTATTTTAGAAAATAACAACAAGTACTTAATTACAGCCTCGGATCTTCATTTTTTTGAAGGCTGGGCAAAAATTGCCCTCTGCGGCGTCCCTTGACTTTGTTTTTGTGAAGCGAGAAGCAAAGCGCATAAAACTTGCGTTCTTTAGATTTTTTGGCAAAAAAATTGAAGAACAAAAAAAGTACTCGCCGTTCCAATCGTGCCCTTTTCTTCCTATCACATGGCGCCTCTCCCTATCCCAATCAGCAAAGTACAGTACAAAGTACGTACATTTTACATCCATTTTACGTCGTTACGTCCAGGTATCTAAAATGTACGTTTTATGTATGTACTTTAAAGTACGTCTTATGTATGTACTTTAAAGTACGTACATAAGACGTAAATGGTTCTAAAATGTACGTCTTATGTATGTACTTAAAAGTACGTACATAAGACGTACATTTTAGAATCATCTTACGTCTTATGTATGTACTTTAAAGTACATACATAAGACGTTACAAAATTAGAACCATTTTAGGTCTTATGTATGTACTTTAAAGTACATACATAGGACGTACACGTTAAAGCCATTTTACGTCATTACGTCCAGGTATCTAAATTGAACATCTTATGTACGTATATCTAATAAAAATTACATTTTTGGTCAATCATCGTAGATGACTGATACAATTTGATATCTGATGGTTGCTTTTTAGGTTTTAGACCATGCAGAACTTTTTATAAAGAGTAATTTTTTTTCGCAAAATCAATAATAAAAAAATTTCCCATATGACGCCAAACGTAGACACACTGTGTATAGAGCATAGGCTCTATACACAGTGTGTCTAGACAGGGAGACCTTTTATTCAGGACGTTTTTTTCTACCCTTCTTGGATATAGTTTAAAGTAGGTGGTAAAATATAAATGAAAACCCTGTACGTTTTCGATTTTCAAATTTTCAAAAAAATTAAATTTTAGAAAATCCAATTTTTTCGCTCAATTTACGTCCAGCTTACTTATATAATCAAAGAAAATGTACATACATAATACGTACATAGTCAAAGAAAATGTACGTACAGTACGTACGTACATCAGACGTACAATATGTACGTACAGTGAATGTACATTTTTGCGGAAAATGTACGTACATAAGATGTATGTTACATCCTAAAGTTACGTACATAAATAAGAGGTACATAAAACGTACATTGGCTGATTGGGATATGTATAATACACAAAAGTATCCCAAATGTAAAGTAAAGAGCAAAAAGAAAAAAAAGGTCCTCGTCTCTTACACTCACGATTGCTATCTCCTACAGTTCTCAAATTTCCTTAATTTGCCGCCCCTTGAAGGTGGTACCCGAGGCAGATACTCCGATTTTCCCTTCCCTAGATCCGGGCCTGCTTAATTAAATAACGGTTATATCTAGTCTAACAAATTTTACTAAAATAAGTATATTCGAAATTTTGAAAGTTTCCTGAAAATCTTAACACCATGTTTATATGTAAGTTTTTTCATAAAATTAGCTTATAATAATTATCGGTTACCCTATTTTATTGTAATTTGGGAATGTTAAGAAGTTAACTTATACCACAAATTTATTAAATTTACTACGTCGATCAGTGGCGTCCCAAATGATGGAACTTGAACGAATGATTCTGACTAAAAGAAATCGCCGGTGACTTTTGCGCATTTTTCTAAAAACTAAAAGAAACAATAAAAAATGCACAAAAATCAGTGACAAGTTGTTTTTGTTAATAATATTCGTGGAGGTGTCATCGGGGCGCCCCTGGACCTAATAAATAATGTAATCAAATTACCGCTAAATTAGCCCCTAAATACTTAAAATAACATCGTCAAATTAGGTACAGGATGTTGTTAAGATATTTATGAAAAATCATTTTAACACCCTACATTTTAAAAGCAAAGAATTTGCGGACCCATCTTTATGTAAACTTTTTGTTTTAAAATCATTCAAGAGATCGTCTCTTAAAATTTGGCAGTGTACTTTTTAACCTCCTGAATGTAAGATTTTTTCATTTTTTTAAGATCAACCATAAAAAACCTTCAAAAGCAATGATGAAGCTGATGGTATGGATCCTCTTGATTTCCATCATCAAAAACTCTCATCAGACTTGCAGTTCAACAGTAGCCATCACCACATGCACTTGGGATACCATCAAACCCAGCAAACCCATACAGATCACCGATTACAAAACATATTTAAGTTTCTCTAGAGGTAACTTGGAACATATACCCACTGGAACATTCAGACTTTTACCTCAAGTCACCATCTTGCAACTGAGTCAAAACAAAATAAAGAATTTAGAAGAAGATTCCTTCTTAGGACTTCAAGACTTGCAAGTTTTGAATCTATACGATAACCAAGTTAGGAGTATTGAAAAAATGTTTTCAAGCACTGTCCAAAGCTTGTGAAGCTCGATTTGGGAATGAATAAGTTAGATAGTATAACCAACAAAGCGTTTGATGACTTAGCAAATCTACAGATCCTAAATTTGGGTTTCAATTCATTGAAAGTGGTACCCCAGCTGTAAATTCTTTACCAACACTGGAAATATTGATGTTAAACAACAACCTAATAGAAAAACTCAAAGGAAATGATCTCTTCAACCTCAAGAAACTAGAAAAGTTGATTATTAACGACAATAAAATAAGAAATGTTGAAAATGACGCTTTTAAAGGTCTTCGCAATTTGAAGCAGCTAGACTTACGATCTAATTATTTAACTACATTTGATGTGGATGCTCTTGTTAAAAATACTAATAACCTGACTTCAATTTCACTTAGTCTTAATGACTTTAGCTGCAATGTTTTATCGCAAATCGTGGAAAAGTTTAGGAGATATAAAGTAGATGTCACTCAGGGAGTTTCGAGGAGTTCGAATACTGTTAACGGCATTGGTTGTAAAAAGTAGTTAGATTAAATGTATTATACGAAGAAATTAAAAGATAGTTATAATTTGGAGTAATCAAAAGTGTTTGTTTACTTATCGGATACCACGCCGATTTCGATAATTTTGACACACGGAGGTTTTTTGGGGCGCTGATTAAGAATCTGAAATAATTTTTATACAGCAACGTTTCGTTCTCAAGATATTCATCATCAATCTTGAATAGAAAACTACAATAAATTTCCCATATTCCCCCTTCTTTTTGCACGCAATTTTTGAGCTTTATGATAAATTGGCACTCCATACTTTATTTCCACTTCTTAAAAACCCATTTTTTTATTTATTATACCCCTTTTTTCCATAAAATTACAAAGCTTCACTTTTGATCATTTTAATCATAGTAGCCATGGCTACTGTGATTAAAAGTAAAGCTTTAATTTTACGGAAAAACGAGGTAAAATAAATGGCAAAATGGGTTTTTAAGAGGTGGAAATAAAATAATGTTGACACTCAGCTTTAAATCAAGTATAATTGCAAAAGAAGGGTGAATATGTATAGTGAAAAATAAGGTAAATTTGCTTTCTAAGTTTGATGATGGATATCTCGAAAACGAATCGCTGCCGAGTAAAATTTTTTCAGATTCGCAATAAGCGCCCCAAAACCTCCGTATGCCAGAAATAATCAAAACCGGCGTGGTGTCCGATAAAGTAAAACAATTACCTTATTTGGAACATCATGAAACGAAAACTTCAAATGAATCAATGGTTAAAGTGCTTTACTTGGCAGGCCGCTATATGGATTTGAATACACAGAGACACATTTCTATTTAATAAACTTTTTTAATAAATGTTTACAAAAAAAAGCAAATATTTTTTTTCCATGGACAAAGTTATAAAATAAACTGAATTATTTCGCAGTAAAATAAGGTCAGGCACTAATAATACCGGCCTTATTTTGACATCTGAGCTTGCGCAGATGCATGGTAGTATAAGGACTCCCATAATAAGTATAGTGCCTGGCGTTATTTATGTCGGTTTTAGGTCGTGCCTTATTTTGGTCTTATTTTAACTTCGTAACTGTTCGTTTAACCGAACGGCTGCCGACCACAAAATCAAAAAGTATTTAGAAGTAAAAATTCTTAAAATCTTGCTTTTTAAATGTATTTCTGTATTTGTGTTAAACAAAACCCTACCACACATAACAATAAAAGAAAAACTCATAAATTTTTTCCCTCTTTTAGGTTAATGGTACTGTCAACATGATTTGCAATAACATCTAAATTATGGGTACAAGCACTATTTAAATAAGGCCGGTATTAATACATTCCTGAGCCTAACAAGGCAATTTGCAATAATTCTTTATATGATATTATTATTTTTTTGTTACATACGCCTTTTCCCCAGATTTTAAATAATTCAACAATAATATTTTTAGGATATGCATTTTATTTTTTTTAAATGAAAAACTAAGTAATAAAAAAATATTAGGAGAACAAAAATTTGTACGTTTGTTTGCCTAATTTAACCCGTAACTACAGAGGTGAAAATGTATTAACGCTACAACAGACGAGTGGTCAAATTGAGCCCTCTTTTCAAAAGCGTCTAGAAATTTCAAAATAAGGAAATAAACACACACACACACATACTTTCTTTGTGCATTTAATACAAATAGAAATTTTGCAAATGAAACAACAAAGGAACCCAACCTCCACTTATATTAAAGGCTTTTGTTTAGAAAGAAATTGATGGTTATGTAATGTCTTGCAAACGTCATTTTTGACATAAAATTTAAAATAAGTCAAAAACGGTTACAGTACAACAAGTATAGAACATTATACATAAATTTTGTTTTAGAATTTACCGCAGAATCTAAATAATAAATAATACATAGTATAGGGTGTTCGGTTTAAAATAAGGAGGTTGACATTAACTGCCAAGTGGGAGAGCTGTCAAAATATTTTAGTTGTATGTCTCCCACTTTTATAACACAGCCTTCCTAAACTCTAAGCCTGAAGGAGAAATCTGGCAACACAGCGTAGTAGGAATATCAAGTAATGTTTAGAAGTAAACAGAAACAAGTTTAAACGATTGCTTAAAAGGTTTTTTCCGTTTTTTAAAGTTAAAGTTAGCGTGTATTTATTATATAAAGAAAAAATAAGTCATTCATTGTTATATTTAAAAAATAGGACCAGTGCCAATATGTCAATCGTTGTTTTTACTTTTAAATGTGCGCGTATAGTTGGTGCGTAACGGCGTACATTATGGCACGAACGTGATGCGTTTCCGGGCTGCAAAACGAATTACACAAGTTATATTAAAACAGAGGGTTATCAAACAACATTTTATTTTCCCATAAACGATGAAATTAGGAAAGCCTGGTTGTGCGCTATTGACCGGATAAGTGTTATTTTATTAAAAGTAAAGTAGTACCTATACGGTAAATGGACAAATATATTTTACGGGCTACTAATTAACTAAGTGTGTTTTTAAAAAATTGGTTTTATTTGATATCAATAGTGTGTATAGTGCACCAAGTTATTTACCCCAAGCAATATCCTAAGGACTATATCAACTAATGCGCATAAATATCCTGGTAAGTTCACCAAAAAATATTATTTATATAGATATTCTGAAAGTTATTTACTTAAGGCGGTTTTAGGGTAAATATATTGAAAAACCTAATTTAAAGCGTTTGTTATTTTAAAGTTCATCTTATGTAATACGAATTAAGCTTTTATATTTATAACTAAACACACAAGCTTTCAATTCATTT